>CM076676.1:73963903-74266403 GCA_038501925.1 Xenopus petersii | reverse complement strand
TGACCCTCAGCATTCAGCTCAGATTCAAAAGCAACAGATATGACCCATGTGGCCCCCACTCAAGTTTATGATTGGTTACTGCTTGGTAACCAGGGTAACCAGTCAGCGTAAACCAAGAGAGCTGAAAAGCAGGAAGTAGTGTTGTAGCTGTTATATTACACATCCAGTCACTCCAGCCTTTATACATTACATTTTTGGCTAACTAACTATATTAGAAACATTTTTTATTTTGCACAGCCTATCTATTTACCCAGTTTTTATTTTTACACTGAACATTTCCTTTAATGTATTTTCTGTACGGCTTACATCTTTTACAGTACATTCTTTTCTTGTATGGTTTGCTGGAGGCTAGAGAGTCACTAGAGAATTACTCTAACCTGGGATATAGTGTCAGCCAAATCTTGTATGACACAAGTGTATTATAATTCTGTTGTATGATCATTACACTTTAATATGATTTTAAACTCTCATTGATTAGAGCTACTGTATCTAGCAACCACACCAAGATTTGCATTCTGGTTTTAAATACTTCTCTACCGTCTAGAGACACTTCCATTTCACCACAGGAGCTAATTTACTAACTTTGATGCTAAATTGCACATAGCATTGAGGTCTTTGCCCTCATTTTTCAACTCATTACCATTTCAAATAATTGCTGATTGGTTGCTATAGATCCCTGTTACTGGCGCATTACTGAGACTTTCACTCTCTTTATACAGATGAAAAAGAAAAAAATGTTAATAAAATGACATAAACCCTGCTGTGTTGCATTTAAAAGGGTATGTCCACACCCAAGCAAATCATTCTTAATCTGCTGCATTGGAGGCATGTATTGCAGTTGTGCTGATTAAGCAAAGGATGGGGAAAATTTACATGCATGAGGAGATGTGAAATTGTGAAATCAATCAGGCTATGCCAGTTTAAACAACCATCTTGTTTCAGATATGCAGGCAACCTACCAGCCTCTGGGTCCTTCTATTGTTATGGCTGTTACAGCCACAATATTTGATAATATGAAGTGTCTGTTATGTAGACTGTACTCTAAGTTGGTAAATTTAAATATGGGCTTCTAAATATTCGATTTAATAAATCTGCACAGCATGAAAGCTGTAAAGCCATTTAAATTGTCTACAGTCAAATAATCAATGGGTTTCATGCTAGATAAATCACCCTTTTAGAAATATAACTCATCATAAACATTTCCACAGATGTGCAGACATTCGTATAAGCTCATTGCAATGCTACCATCAAGGTTTAAAGACTGTACCTTTCTATATTTAAAGGCTACTAGCCAGATGTTTCACAGGTTTCGGTAAGGCCTCTGCTCCGATTTCATTCTAGTTGCTTAGCAACTATCTCTGTGTAATTATGGTGCATCGTTCAGTAAGCCACTGTTCATTTGAAGGGGAGAAATATATTTACAAGTCATTGGTGGAAGCACTATGTGCCCATTTGTGTTATCAGTGGCTCATTCTCCCAGGTTACACATTAAGTAAATCAAATTTCTGCACCAAGGACTAGAGGTTCTGGGGATCTATTATTCTCATGTGATTTAAATGCTGAACCTTTTAGTCAAAGAAAATAAATTGTGCTGTAAAGTTTGTTATTAAAAGACAAATGTAAAAAGATATATATATATATATATATATATATATATATATATATATATATATATATATACGTATATACAGTATATATTTGAACAAGTATACAGCAGCATTCGCTTGGAAAATTTTATGTCTGGTGCCCAGCCTTACAAGGAAAAGTTCCGCTTTTTTCCAATATATATCATTCTAAATGAGCTGAGGCGGCACTTAGTTTATCAAAAGTAGAAAATTTATTTTCAATTCATCATAAAATACAACCTGCTTATTGCATTGATCTTATGGCGACATTTCGGGCATGCATTGTGCCCTTTCTCAAGCAACACAAAATGGTCAGGTATCACAGGTATGCATAAAAAGGCACTCAAAAGGAAATGACTTCAGTGTAAACTAAATTCTTGATGAAACAGCAACAGCACAAATAAAAGAATAAGAGCAAATCTAATTGCTGATTGGTTGCCATGGGCAACATCTCCACAAAGTGTTAGTTAACGTGCCCCTAAGATGGAAGATACCCTGGTCTGCTCTAGAGAGAGAAACACATTTGCTTTATTGTACCTAACCAAACACTAAGATCAAATGCTGCACCCACAAGAGAGTCCATTGGAAAACTTTAGAAGGAAAGAAATGTTAAGGTTATTTTTACTGTCTTAAGTATGATACTTATTTAATTAAAATGATTAGACAAAAGATTTATAACATATAAAGGGTGCCAACCTTGTAACTCTATCTTAGATGATAAAAAAGTAGCAATAACGTGTTTTATGTAGAACAGCCTTTGGACACCTTTGTCCTGAACTATCAAGTTCTGACCCTAAGGGAAACAGTCTTCTACTTGTCAATTGTTCAACAACTTGCTCACAGACAGATTGATTAGTGCCTTTGTAGCTTAAAGGTAGGGTCAGCAATTGTTAAGCTTATTGAGCTTAACATGTTTAGTTTAGTTTTCCTTCCATAAAATTATAAAAAAAAAAATTGTAATTAGCCACATAAATACAATACCCGAGTGAGCATAAACTGATTGTTTGTTGAGTGAGTATGGCAAGAGTATTACTAAGCTACTACCTTTGATTCAGGTAGTCACTGTTGAATTGTGGGCACAATACATATTTCAGTCCAGGTGAAATAAATATTTGTCAGACAAAGTGTATGTGCCTGCACCTTTAATGCAATGTCCAGGCAACTGCAGTACATAGAAATTATTGAAATTATTGGAGATGCAATTATTGCATTTATATGCAGTTAGACTGGTAGGTTAAGGTTGCCATTTGACAATCAGGGGAAGATTTATCAAAATGTGAGTTAAGAGTTTAATAAATAAAAACTCACATTCTATTCATTCATATTGGAACTTATTTAGCACATATTTGACTACATGTTTAAACCTGAACATCTTAAATTCATTTTCTGAGGGCAATTGCTTCAGAAAAGACCCCATCAGTCTCTATTATTGTTCCCTAGGGTATTTTCATTATATAAATACAGCTCTTTTGATAAGAATCACCAGAGGCATGATTATGGGGAGGGTTTTTTTTTTTTTTTTATAACATGTTTTTATTGAAAGTGAACAGGTAAAATCACAAGAGAAAAGTTGTATAAGGTAATGTAAAGTAGATATTTCAGTGATTTTGATATCGAACATAAACAATCAAACAATTTTCAAAACAGTCAGCTCAATAACAAAAATGACATGGAAAATAGATCCTAAATGGGGGAGTGTAGGTAGGAGGACAATAGTCTGTTAAGCTGTTGATTCCTGGGAGGCGCTACATCGGAAGGCAACTGAGCATGTTGCAAAGTCTCAATATATTGGGATGATTCCACGATCAAAGGGTGGTTAGTCAAAGATTCCATATCATACCATGACGTGTGTCGGAAAGTATAAACTGTAAGACATTTGAGGTGTTGTGGGAGATGTGCAATGTAGGTCGACCAAATCATGAAAAATTTTTGGGTATTATGTTCTTTCCTGGTCATGGTTTCCAGCCAGTCCATGTGAAAAGTATGGTGCAATTTTTGTTTCACTAACGATAGTGGGGGGGAGGGTTTATTTAAAAAAATTTTTTTTGAACTGATTCAAATTAATCCATAACAATTTTAGGATTTATCACCCTGAATAACAAATCCAATTGCATTACATATGTATGGAATTAATCCTGACTGCATCCTGTAGCCTTGGGTAATGATAAACCTTAGTATTTATCAAACTGATTGAACTGGTCTATCAAATCAATTAGCCAGTTGAATCAACTCCTAAAATTCTGTTCACCTTCAAATCTTTGGGAGTCCAGATCAAACTTTGAATCATTTGTGCCTATGTGTTTTCTTTCTATCTACTTTAAATACAGCTGTTATATATCATGCTGCATTTATGCATCCTGGGTTTGTGAAAAGCTCTGCAATGTAAAGTATATAGTAATGTGTTTTACATAGTAATTCAATACAATTATCTGTTAACACTCCTGGTAATGGATGCACTCAGATGCATGAAATCAAGAAATAATCTAAAGAGGAAAAATGATAGTGTTCCTTGTAAATGAACAACATGTACAGCAATTTAACAGTTAGGTGATAATGCACTTATATTTATACAAATTTATTATCTCCATATAATAAATCACTTATTTGAGTGTACCTTGGATAAATTAGTTTAGATGTCTTTTTTTTCACTTGCCTGTGGATTTTGTTCAGCGGTAGTCAGTATTCCTTTCTCTATTATTTACATTAGGTGGTATAATTACTGCTTTTAGTTTGTCATATGAGGTCACGGATATTTTAGCTCTGTTACATAATGCACGTTTTTTTGTATAAAGAGCTAAATAATGGTTTGTATATGCAGAAGAATTGCTTCTGCACTTTTCCCTTTGTCTTTGGCATTTGTTAAATGGCTGTGATTGATGGCTATTATAGCCACAGGCAATAGCAAACAATTTCACTTTAGCTACACACATAATTGTTTGTTCCAATTTCCTCACAATGTATTTTGTCAGAGAAAGAAAGATCAGAAGATTGCAACTGTAGTCATGAAATTCTAGACGTTAAAGCCCAGGATATGCTTTATTCGCATGTTGTAATATAATCATCAATAATGCAAACTGGGCAGTGGCAGAATAGGGAGCATTATGACATGTCAGCTCTCAGATGGGTATGGAGTCATAGAACTCTACCGACCTTAGTGAGAATTTCAAAGGAAGCTTTTTGTATCGGCATTTTTTTGTAAAAACACATTTAATTTACACTGTATAATAACATACTTCTTACTGTAACTTGATGTATATATGTTACTGCCTTTTGCATTTTCCTATGGTATCCAATGTTGAAATTATTATAAAGCATGTTTAAAAAAGGCTATAAGTCGAATGCCACAGGCTATAAATCAAAGGTAGCAACTTTAAAAACCTCTTATATGCTTAGCCCAACACCATTATTTATATGAAGCAAAGTGTGCAGATTTTCTTATTTGGGATACATAGAACCTGGGCTTTTCTTTATAAGGGGGTTCTGTTATTTTACTACATTATTTATATACGTTGTCTACTAAGATATTTAAAAATTCGATTGATAATGCAGTCAACATGGATTTATGCTGGCTAAGTTAAGGTAGATGGCATTGTTTTATAATTACAAAGAAATTCAAGGAAAAAGCAAATCAACGTTATGGGTAACAACTTTATCATAAATAGGCTTCATACCTATACTGATACTGCTCTACTGTGAATTCTAATTGACATGCATGCGTAAATAAATATATGTTGATATAAATATATATATATCCACAATGATTTTTGTATCTGTACACATGGCACACCATTGATTTCATTGGGGAAAAGATGTCTGATCCATAGCAGCTTCATCTGTTTATATGGTCTGGCTTAAATGTGATATTATAAAACCTTCAGGCTCTTCGAATTTTTGAGCAGCAACATTTATTCTCATAAAGACCCAATGCATTTACTGAGTGAGACACTTTCCAGTGAGAAAAGACTCTATGTGATGAATATGCATCAGGAAGCCCAGTGTCATCCAAACTTTGTCTTTTAACCAGAACATGGCTTAGTCATCACATCCCTTAACATATCCAAATGGACGCCCTTAAACAGTTTATACTTTGAAAGATTTATCTAGTGCTATCTAGACAGAGTTACTAATGAAGTTAAGAGGCACAGCCAATATTTAATGTGTACCTTAGGGCTATTCACAGAAGTTTGAGAGCAATCCTGGTTATTTCCACGGATAAAAGTTTAACACAATTATGTTTTTGCAAACATATAAATTAAATTTAAGAATAAACAGTTTATTTTGATTGCATATTATGTTTTAAATTAGAAACAACATAAATGATACTTAAATTATAATGTTAAAATGTAAAATTAGTAGAGGTATTTTGAGCCCATATAATATTTTACATCAAAGTCCGTTCCATTAGTTTTTCCCTACAGTTCATGCTCACATTCTGTTAAAACTGACAGTGTGGAAGGGAGTAAGTTAGATGTAACCTGGCAGGTTAGTTAGAAGTGATGTATTTCTCTACACCACTGCACTTGTTTGATTTTAGATCTATATTTTCTACATGTCAGCTTGGCTGAACAGCACTTAAGATTTCTCAGACAACATCTACTATCGTAACGAGAGAGACAGGAAAAGGCTTTACATTAGCTATAATCAATTTTCTTTCTTTAATGCCTGCTATCATTTATTTCAATGAATGGTCTTCATGCTGTCAATCTCTCAATTTAAATAGTTATTTTCCACTCTGGTACCTTGCAAATGTAAGCTTATCATTCCTGAAAAAACTATGAATCACAAATAAATTACATTCAGATGCCATCAACTATATTCTAGCTGTCATGATTTGTACTTCATTTGTGTCTATGCATCTTCTGTGTGCAGCACATTGCTTTTTACCCTTTAGAAAGATATCTCAAATTTATAGCATATGGGGTATCAAGGACCACTAAAAACTATCCAGAAACAGAGGGTTATTTATTAATGCTCTTTACATTTTACTGTGAGATAATTGTTATATTCTTTAAAAATGTGTGAATTATTAAAAACGTTCCTACAGTAAGTGTGAGGAAAATGTTCTAAATATGGAGAATGTAGAATCCTATTCATGGGGAAATGATCAGCTTTTGTTACATTTGTGCACTCGCCTTGCTCACTCACACATCACTGGTCTGTAATTTTGAAATGATAGTTGATTCCTTTAAAATATGATGCTTTTACTTTTATGTGATTGGGTCCACCAAGGGCACACACATATTTTCTTGGAACAAATAAATCCTGGGAGTCATTTTCTCCTCTCCCTTGGGGGCTCTGCCACACATGTATGCACTCACACACCTACACCTCACATACTGTTAGACACTGTACATATGCATTAATTGTGTGAATTTACAGCTGCAGGCTGTCAGTGATGTGTTTGACTGGCTATTGATTTGGCATATAATTTGAAACTGCATTTTAAGATATCACTAGAGGCAAAATATGTAACTGATGGCAATCCCTCAGAAATGTATATTTGATCAATCAGTGCTAAAATGAAAGAAACATTTTAGAAATGTTTAATATAGACATATGTTTTGTATATGAGCAGTGCCCTATAGCAATTGTATAGCTTTAGTTTGGAATGTGCTATTTCTGTCCTTGCTTTCCATCCTATATTATATTATAGCATAAACATTGCTGTATCAAAAATGACAAAATGTTTATATAATCCTAATGTCTCAATTGTACCCTAACCTTTTAGTTTGTAAACTCTAATCTGTAGGTCCTTCTAACCCTATTGTACTCTGTAATCCTTGTTTGTTATCCACCATTTATTCCCTGTATCTATAACTGCAGTAAAGCACTGTGTATCTTGATAGCGCTATATAAATAAATGATTATGATGAACTGTATGTGAGTAGGGCCCTATAGCAATTTTAGAGCTTTAGTTTAGAATGTGCCATTTCTGAGCTTGCTTTCCATCCTATATTATATTATATTTTACTCTGCTTATAAAAATCAGGAAGGTATGGATTAGCTCATTATACAGATTCTAATCAGTGGACTGTTGATTTGTATTGATTATATGTATGTATGTCAGTATATTTTTATTTGTATAGCACCACTTGAGAGCAAAGCATTGTACAGCAGAACAATAAATTAGTAAAACAAGCAGATCATTGCAATAATAAATACAAATAAGTACAAACTACAATACAAATAAATATAGAGTAACGTGACAATAAAGAGTGCTTAGTTTCAAGGAGATGAAAGGATGGAAGTCCCTGCCCCTTAGAGTTTATTGTGTTTGGAAGAGTTGAATGTGACTAAAGCTGGCAATACATTCAAAGATCTGCTCGTATGGCGGGGTTGTAAAAAGAGCAGATCTTTCCACAATGTGCCCTACTTGATATATGCGATATCTGACCAGATCAGCAGCTTTAATTGGCCAGTATATGGCTACCTTTACATTCAGTTTCAGTTTTTGCCCTGCTTAGTGTAAGAACAAAAGTCTTATGGTGGCATTTTGTTATGCCTTTATTGAGGTAGCTCTCCATGGGAGGGATAAAGTACTCCTATCCCCTAAGTGTTCCCTGTGCTTATAGCCCTGAAATAGTTTATTTTTCTACCTTCTCATCTACCTTTAATATTTGCTTAGGTGGATACCCCTATACAGTGAATACCACCTTTAATATTAGATACAGCTACATTATTGTAACACAAAATAAGGATTGAACTGGCACTTTTACAGTTTACTGGAAAATTTAAAGCAGATAAAGTGACAATACTTTTGTATATTTTTTTTTTTAGTTCTGTTTAGTAAAATTCTTAGCTAAATATATACTTTGGTGGTCTCTGAAATCTTGGGTAGAAGCAATGTGCAGTAAACTCATTCCCATTATTTAATTTGTGAACTGTTATAAACTAGTGAACCTTTTGTACAAGGTACACATTTATATTTTAGAGTACTCTAAATACTCATACCTTGGATTATCTTGCATTTTTACTATACAATTTTTTTCGCATGGTCAAACATGCTTGCTATTTACATTGTTGGCATTTAAATAAAACAAACCAAGGTGTGTTGTATGCCATTCCACTATTTATCAATAGCCATTGGCATTGTTAAGAAATAATTATGCTAGCTTAGCTTAACAGAGGAAATTAGCATAATGCTTGTGTATGCAGTCAAATTATTTATGGTATGCATATTAATAAGCTGACCATGGATTTACATTTTGATATCTTGCTCCGGAAGAAGCTAAATGCTATAGAGCAGAGTGGGTGATAAAATGTTAATCGTCTCTAGTGTGCATTTTAGCTTACAGCCTATGTACTGTCATTGAAAAATTTGCCACATTAAGCTGGTAAGTGAATGGAGACCTTACAGTCTAATAACCACCTCTTCTTATCATTTACAGTGAACACTATTAATTATAGGTAGTGAAGGTTTAAAGGCTTAAACCTTTGCAGAGCTAATTATTGACAGTAGAGATACAAAGCTAAAATGCCGTGGAGTAGTAATGTGCTGTTTTCATTTGGTCTTATCAAAGGCAAGCATTGTAATTGAAACTTTTCTTTGACATTTATGTCAAGGATAATGTATGTTTTTAAGTATATCAGCTTTCATCTATACAGTTTTTGGCAGATTGTATATGCTAAATAACAAAGTGTGACACAATAATTGGAATGAATTATATTTTCTGCGGTTGTAGATGACACAATTCTAAGACATCACTGGTAGTTCGTTCATTACTAAACAATGCTTGTAAATTATACAGTGAAATTTCCAAAGTGTTAGTTTAAACAGTAGCATAATTATAATTTCTTATTGATTTTATGTATTTCTCCACTTACTTTAACAAATGTGTTTGAATTAAATAATAATCCAGTTTTCCGTAAAAAAAGCAACATTTGTTATAAAGTGTACAACAGCTAACATAAAATGGCAAATTGTATCCCTAATCCAGTAAAACACAGCAACTACTCTAAATAGATTGTTGCTGTGGCCTAATATAGTTACATATAGTTAAATCGGGTTGAAAAAAGACATAAGTCCATCAAGTTCAACTCCTCCAAATGAAACCCAGCATCCATACATACACCCCACCATACTCTCCGATAAATTATATAAACCCATATCTATACTAGCTATAGAGTTTAGTATCACAATAGCATTAGATATTATGTCTGCCCAATAAATCATCCAAGCCACTCTTAAAAGAATTAACAGAATCAGTCATCACAACATCACCCGGCAGTGCATTCCACAACCTCACTGTCCTCACTGTGAAGAACCACCTATGTTGCTTCAAATTAAAGTTCTTTTCTTCTAGTCTGAAGGGCTGGCCTCTGGTGTGGTGATCCACTTTATGGGTAAAAAGGTCCCCTGCTATGTGTCTATAATGTCCTCGAATGTACTTGTAAAGTGTAATCATTTCCCCTTGAAAACAACCCCAACCTTGACAGACTACCCTCAAAATGTAAGTCTTCCATCCCTCTAACTAGTTTGGTTGCACATCTCTGCACTCCCTTTAGCTCATTTATATCCCTCTTAAGGACTGGAGTCCAAAACTACCCTGCACACTCCAGGTGGCCTTACCAGGAACCTATAAAGAGGCATAATTATGTTTTCACCCCTTGAGTTTATGCCTTTTTTATGCAAGACAGAACTTTATTTGCTTTAGTAGCCACAGAATGACCCTGCCTGGAATTAGACAGTTTGTAATCTACAAACACCCCTATACGCTTCTCAGTTAAGGAAACTCCCAACACACTGTCATAAAGGGGCAGATTTACTAAGCTCGAGTGAAGAATTCAAATGAAAAAAATTCGAATTTGAAGTATTTTTTTGGGTACTTCGACCATCACATTGGTCAAATTCGATCAGATTCAATCGAATCGAACGATTCGAAGTAAAAATCGTTTGACTATTCGACCATTCGATAATCAAAGTACTGTCTTTTTAAAAAATACTTCACCTTCATACTTCGCCACTTTAAACCTACCGAGCTGTAATGTAAGCCTATGGGGAACTTCCCCAGCACTTTTCTAAGCTTTTTTTCATCGGCTAAAAATCCTTCGATCTATCGCTTAAAATCGTTCAAATCGTTTGATTCGAAGGATTTAACTTTGAGGGTTGAATTCAAGGATTTTTTAACCCTCAAAATTCGACCGTTGATAAATCTGCCCCCAAGTGTATAACTTGCATTTATATTATTTTACCAAAGTGCATAACCTTGTATTTATCAACATTGAACCTCATTTTCCAGTTTGCTGCCCAGTTTTCCAACTTAGTCAAATCTCTCTGCAAAGTGGCAGCATCCTGCATGGAACCTATAGTTCTGCACAATTTTGCATCATCAGCAAAAATAGAAACAATACTTTCAATTCCCTCCTCCAGGTCATTAATAAACAAGTTGAAAAGCAAAGGACCTAGTACAGAGCCCTGCGGTACTCCACTAACAACACTGGTTCAAAATGTAGAAAATGTTCCATTTACCACCACTTTTTGTAACCTATCTTTTAGCCAGTTCTCTAACCAGGTCGAAATACTATGTTCCAGGCCAACATTCCTTAAACCAGTAACCATCTGTGTGGCACTGTGTCAAATGCTTTAGCAAAGTCTAAGTAAATCACATCCACTGCCATCCCAGAAATAATGAAATAACACAAACCCATTCTCGTGCCACTACAGAGGCCTGAATGCCTTTTACTAATTTGATCTCTCATTTTCACATACAACTATCCTATACATTTTAACCCTTTATAAGCTGAAGATCTATAAGGCACAATTGTAGTTTGTTGTATTTGACAAACACTATATTTTCACTCTGTGTTCATTACCATCTTTGTTCATTAACCAGTGACCCATAGCAGGCATTGACCAACTAAGTCATTGTCAGAAGTATGCACTGGTACACTGATTCTGCATCCTGTTTAGCAAATTCACTCTCCTTATACCTCAGACACCATCTAACCTCAATAATCAGATGTAAATCACATTCCATGACCCCACTGAGCCAGAAATGTTCACAATCTCATTTAGAATGGAGATATATGGTTGTGTTATGGTATCCTGTACATGTTGTCTCTAAGTCCATAGCACTGTATCATGTTCATGATTCTTTTAAAGCATTTCTATTCTGTAGAAGCATGCTACAAGCTCCACTTGCACTGTCTTACACTGCCCATTTACTTGTAATAGTCACTGTTCAGCTAAGACTAAATTAGAATAAGAGAATGCACAAATGCACACTATCTTTATTAAAGTTCAAACAATAGAACAGCTAACAAATTATTTGGTCAAACTTTGCACAACTTGAAATGTAAGTAATGGAAACAATAGCTTAGTACAAGGAACTGAGCTGAAAAATACCAAATGCAATATTTAAATTTTTTAATGAATTGTCAAATGTATTAAATGTGATACTAGTGTTACTTGTTGAAATGTTTTTAACTTCTTTGAACATTCCGATCTATTGCCTTTCAACTATCACCTCTCTGAATCCTTGTTCCCCGATGCATATTGCATGTGAAGCATATTGCATGTATTTTCCTCTCTGTGAGGAATCATTCCAGAGCAACAAAGATAAAGACCCTAAATAATGTTTTATTGTTACTGCTTGGTTAGAAATGCTAGTTGTTTGCACATCAGCCATTTAATGAAGAGAAAAATGTTTTGTCAGTTATATTTCACAAATGTATAAAATGCATTCACATTTTTGTCTCTTTAAGCATGTGGTATATAAAAGGATTCCCTAAAACAAAAGTCCTGTGTCTATTATCTAAACAGCAGAATATTCCAAGAATTAGAATAATGAACCATTCCCTGTGGAAGGCAATTGTGATCATTTTTATTGTTGTCTATTAATAGACAATGGAAACAAAAATCTTCAGAATTAGCTCATCGGGCATTGTAATGTTATCTAGATTCATATGCATTGTTTCTAGGGCTAAAGGCTAGTGCAAGTTATGTGATTATTTTCTATGCACTCATTGTTGTGGTTGCCTTGTTCATTTCAAGGAGGTTACAGGCAAAATACATTGAATGTGTACGTGTATGTTTGCCTTGCCAACGGCTGTCCTGCAGAAATGCAGACATTACAGTAACCAGCTGTTACATATTTAAGCCTCAATCATTTTATGTGACAGAGTAACTGAATTATGTACTGCTTTGAGGTTGCTAAATAAAATTATCCTTTAAACAAGAACACTTCATTTAATATTTTCCACATCAAGTACTTGAACTGTGACACTTAGAGCCATATGTGCAAAATAATTGAGCACATTCATCCCATTTGTCTGATAATTATCATTGTATCAGTGTTTCCTAATTTCTTCATAATGTAGATCTGCTCAAAAAATAGGGAACAATTGATTTAAAAAAAGAGTTCTAGGTTGCTGAAAAGCTTTTAGTAATCTGTAAATCATTTCATTATCTTAGAATCTTAATCAGAAACTATGAGATTAAATGCATTTTTTAAGTGATTTGTCTTTTTAACAGTTCATTCATGTTCTGTTAGCTAAAGGAATGTTGGAGCTAAAAGGGGGATTCGATTGATGAAAGAGCAAAATTGTGTATTTTTGTCGACGTTCTGTGGAAATAAATAAGGATTAAAGTTTAATTGTTAAGACATTTTTTAGCAAGTTCAAATAATTGATTTCACTCTTAAAGGTGAACTAAATCTATTCCAATAATAATTAACTGTTCTGGAAAGGCAAATTGTTGGCATTCTCTATCCATGAAAAGTTGTTTTAGCATTAGACAAAATACAATAAGCTAAACAGTACAGGTTTTGAGAAGTAAGCTAGCAAACAAATGATAGAATGCTTTGTGAATTGGAGCTCGAACACTACCACTTTTTCAGATTTTCGCACAAAAAACAGCATCAAAATGCGCAAAAATCTCAAAGATCATAAAGGCAAGAACAGGGACACCGGCCATTGACTTCTACATAACTTTGACAGGTTTTATCTGGAGTATTTTCAGATTCTGATTTGTCGCAGTTTTGTCCCATTAGAAATCTCAAAAATCAACTTTTTTTCCTGTGGCCAGAAAATTTAACGTTTAATAAATGTGCCCCTAAGAGTAAGAAAGAACTTACTGAATTTTTTCTGTAAGCAAAGAAAACTGTGTATGCCAGTCATTTTTATAAGCAATTAAGCACCTGTTTAAAATTAATGAGGCTTGTCTGCCATGTTGATATATATGATAATATCAAAAAAGGTATGAACCGCTAAATAGAATATAGCTGAACGGATTACATTAATTATAGCTGTATAAGTATTTAATACTAAAGAAAGGTATGATTTGCCTCTCAGTCTATTGCTGTACCTTTGGTTATTTTTTGGTCCAAAAACAATTTTTTGCGTTGTTTTTTTTTTTTTTTTAAAAACTAGAATTTTTTTATACCTGGACAATGGAAGTAGCTTGAATCTGAAAATACACCATCTAAAACCTGTCAAGGTCATGTAGGAGTCAATGGCAGAGATCCCTTGAACCATTTGATGCTAAAAGGTTTTTATGATGTTCGAGTTTTGGAGGGTTTTCCCCGAAAACTCAATCAATTTGAGGGATTCGAGTTTTTACCTGCCGAAAATTCAATCAATTCGAGTTTTCAGGTTAACCCTGAACTTACTAATTGGAGTTTTTTCCATTTGAGTTTTTTTTTTTTTAAATAAAAACCATTCAAATTATGAGTTCATTTAAGGTGTAAAAAACTCTAAAATTAGACCTTTGATAAATAACCCCATAAATATATTGTAATAAATAAGAATATTTATATTTGATTGTTTCCAACGTAGTGGTTCCTGCACAATAGAGAATTACATGTGCATAGTTAAATCCTCCTGCATAATGGACTTCTGCTTATCTGTAAGGTTAAACAATGGGGTGAAGGGAAGGGGTTGTTTATACATACTGTACTGTAACTCATCATTTCTATTTAAACTGCATAACTCTTCTAATTATAGAGGAGACAGTAAGTAGGAATGCAAAACTCTTACTTACTCTTACTGTTACTGTCTTCTAATAAAATATCTATAGTCTTTATATACCCACATACATTCTGCTTATTTTATTAATGTTAAAAAAGGTGTATATATTATATAGGTGCATATAATACTTTTAAGTGGGACTTACAAGCAAATTATAGTATGCACTGCTGCAGTAATATTCAAGGCTACATTTACATGTATGCATATATATTTGTATGTATTTTAATTTTAACAGAGATTGAGGGATAGGCGCACAAGGCAAAAGTTCATTTTTTCCTATGCTGTCATTTTTGGGTGATACACTGAAGGTTTTAAGTTATTTTTCAGCTCAGATAAACTAACTAAATGTGCCTTCACCCTTTCAGATGTATTTGATAGTAAAACTAAATTTGTGTGTGCATGGTGGTTATTGTAATGTTCCTCTGCATTTTATTGAGATGCATCAGTATTGCTTTCAATCTACTATTATGCTGCTACCCTAATAAATATCCTACCATAGGAAATTAGTGGTGGGATGAAGTTTAATGCAGTTTGTGTATTAAGGCTCAAATGAAATAACAGGTATATAACCTGCTACCCTACATGTTCAAGACCTGGGGTTTTCTGGATAAAATGTCTTTTCATAATGTGTATCTTCATAACTTAAGTCTACTAGAAAATCATGTAAACATTCAATAAATAGTGATGAAAAAATTATTTTTCTTGCCAGACTTGAATTCATAGCAAAATTGTGCATTTCCCATCTGCGAATTATTTTTGTAAAACTGTGGCAAAAATCCACCTGAACAAAAAAGTTGCCAAAACAAAATTGTTGCCGAGACAAAAAAAAGTCGTCCTAAGAAAAAAATGCCCATTGATTTTAATGCATTTGGACAAACAAATTGCTGAGACAAAGTCACCAAGAGAAAAAAGTCACCACAAGAAAAATCACCCATTGATTTTAATGCAGTTGTCGCCTATTGACTTAATTTTGCGAATTTTTCACAACAAATCCGCTCATCACTATAAATTAACCCAATAGGCTTTGCTTCCAATAAGAATTAATTAGATCTTAGTTGGGATAAAAAACAGGGTACTGCTTTATTATAACAGAGAAAAAGGAAACATTGGACACAGCCTTTCCCTAACGGATTTCATACCTGCACTAAAAACCCTTAATCAAAACATGGTTCAGTTTATCCATTATTTATTCCTCTAAAACAGAATTCTTTTTCTGACACAAAATGAAAAGAACTTAGAACTGTGTGAAATCATAATTTAAATTGAAATAGGTACACATGGTTAATTTCTGCATTGGTTCCATTTGTTCATAGCAAGGTACATTATTTCCTATGCCTCAAGCAACAGCAGTTTTGAGAGTAAACTCTATTAGGCATGGATTCTTGCTTGAAATCAACCATGTGTTCTCTGCTCTGTTAATATTATTGTGGTCATGCAATAATAAATCATAGACAACAATCTTTATAGCAGACTATCATTAATGAATACGAATGAGGAAACTATTCAGTACAACCACTAAAAATGTTTTCCTTTTTTTCCCTATTATATTTTGCCATGGGTAGATTTATGTATATTCTTTACTGGGGCGCATACTATTCAGATATTTTTGCGTGTTAAATCGTACTGTTAATGCCAACATAACATTATAGGGTAATAATCTGTAAGAAATAAGTTACCATATTTAAATGTTTGCCTCAGTATATATTTTCTATGTATCTCCACAATTTCAAATTAATGTTCCATCTGTTTTGGTCTAATTCTTGAATAAGTGCAATAGTGCTTAAATACAACAAACAATGACAATGCAATGCATTAAACAATACATACTAAATATATATTAAAATGTAGTACCATATTTTTCAAAAAACACAGTTGCGTTATGCTTATAATATGAAAATACATACTAAATTTCCTACTATGAAAAACTAACAATATCCATACATTTGAGTGCATTGTGCATATATTATAAACAATATGTACCAAAAGTGCAATGAGCCATATTGTTAACAAAATACAGAAACCAGAGGGTAACCAAAACCAAAACAATCATGGCATATGATTAAGAAGCCTAATAACCTTAGGAAAAAAACTTTTTCTAAACCTCTGTTCTGACCTTAAGACTCCTAAAATGTTTTCCTGATTTTATTAAGTCAAACAGATAATTATAAGGATGAGTTCTATCTTTAATAATTCTGAATGCTCTACATCCCCTTACATAAATAAATACCTTGTTGTGATGGTAAAGCAATCTAATGCAATGTTCTGCCACACATATCACCTGCTGTAAATTATTACGATCTTGTACACCACAATTCCCAAACCATGAGATGATATTCTGTTTCAGAACACTCTCCCAATATAAAAAGCACCAATATAAAAAGTCTTTCAAATTTCTGCTGAAACTCCAACTTCCTCAATTTTCTTAAATAATAAAGACGCTGTCTGGTCTTCTTAGACTATGCTCGAATATATTCAGACCTTGTCAGGTCCTCAGAAATTGGGACCCCTAGATATTTAAATCTACTCACCCTCTATACTGCAGCCCCACCAATAGCAAGTGTGGAGTAAGTCCTCTGCTGTTTGCAACTTAAGTCAACCGCCAACTCCTTAGTTTTGCTGGTGTTCAAATAAATTAAATTCTCTTGACACCATGATACTAGATTCTCCACCTCTGCCTTATAAGAGGAAGACCAGCACTACTGTCATCACCAAATTTTACGATGGAATTAGCGTTGGATATGGCCACATAATCATGGGTATTGAGCAAAGGACTAAGTACACATCCTTATAAAGCACCTGTATTTAGTATGATAGTATTAGAAACACAACTACCAACTCTCTCCACCAGTGGTATGCCCATTAAAAAATACCTACTACCTTTAACACGCATAGGGGCCGATTCAAGTCGAAAAAGTCGAAAAAGTGCCTTGAAAATGACATCACTTCTTATATTTTTAGAATTAACGATTGATTCACTAAGAGTTTACTTTTTTTCGTTAATTTTCAGTGAATTGTTTGCGGAATTTTATAGCATACATTATTTTGTGCATTATTTTGTGTGTTATTTTAAGCCATTTGAAATTTTCACACTTTATTAGTGCAAGCTATAGCACCTAAGACAGAGTAGAATTCTCTTTTTACAGTATTTCAGTTGTCCCTTTTCCAGGGAAACTTGATATAATTTCACGATACAGAACGTAGTGCATTCTGGACCTGCCAAAGGCATCATGAAAATGTGTTAGTGACTGTAGGTAAGGTTCTAGCTTCTCATAAATGCCCTACAGCTCCTCACTACATCTTCCTCTATTAATCCATCTGATGTTGTGTGGTATCGCCTACTCCTGGGGAGGCATTCAATTTCACAGTAATTATTGTACTATTTTATGCTTTTATCGCTTAAAAGAAGTTTGTGAATTATGCGTTACAATTAATTCTATTCTATAAATATGGCAATGTGATTAGAATACCGCCTTGCGGTAATGTAGAATTAACGCTTGCAATATTTCTATTAGTGCATGCAGAAATACTTTGATAAACCATTCCTTAAATAATGCACAAAACTGTGCATTAAGGAATAACAACCTTTTGTAAATCAGCCCCATAAGCACTGTTAAACTTCTTAAAATTGTTTTTGTTGTTATCCAGAAAGTTTCCAAATTACTGGAAGACCATCTCCCATAGAGTTCATTTCAAACAAATTGAAAATTTTGAAATTATTTTTCTTCTCTGTCATAATAAAACGATTCATTGTACTTGATGCTAACAAATGTCAAGTTCTAACTTTCCACACCAGGGGAACCTAGTTTGTTTTAGCTGCCACCCAACCTATTTTTCCACATACAAAAGGTTTGCTTTAAATTGTTTGTTACTGAAAAATAACTTTTACACTTTCCAAAACTTCTGAACACAGTGTAATTTAAAACTTTCCATATACTGTCCTCTCTTCTGCATTTTAAAGCAATTTAAGCTATTAAATGAAAAGCTTAGCTTTGATCATGTATTCCACTTAAGAATACATTGTTATCACAGTGTGTTTTCACTGAGCTGTAAGAAAATTAGGATATGCTAATGTATTTTTCCTTCTCAAATTCTACAGATTATTCTGCATTTGATTGATACTTAGGTAAAATGTATTTAATAGTGCTATGAAAATATATTTGATATTTTACCAGTTTTTTGATGATAGTTCGGTTTTAAGCACATTTCATGAAGTGACTGACAGTAAATGCAAATGGAAACATTTGGATTGAAACATATATATATATATATATATATATATATATATATATATATATAAATTTTCTCAGTATGCAATATTCCAGTTAGGACATTAAATTATGTCATTATATAATACAAACAATACAACAACATAAGTGTTGCAGATATGTCTTCTTTCTGTCTAAATAGCAGAAAAAATAGTACAGGTATTCAGTTATCTGGAAACCCACTGTCCAGAAAGCTGTGAATTATGGAAAAGCCCTCCCCAATAGACTCCATTTTCAGCAAATAATCCAACTTTTTCAAAATGATTCACTTTTGTTCTTTAATAATAAAACAGTACATTGTACTTGATCCAAACTAATATTTAATTAATCCTTATTGGAGGCAAAACCAGCCTATTGGGTTTATTTAATGCTTACATGATTTTCTAGTAGACTTAAGGTATGCAGATCTATATTATGTAAAGATCCGTTATCTGTAAAACCCCAGGTTCTGAGCATTCTGGATGACAGGTCCCATACCTGTATTATAGCTTATTACTAAACTTCTCTAAAACTAATATGAGGCATGAGGTTTGCGAAAAATAGACCTTCTTTCTCAGAGTTGCCAATAAATGAACAAACTTTCCTTTATTTATTAAACTGTTAGCGCTCTTCTTAAGTATCCACCACTGTTTTCCTGCTCCACTTTCTTCTGTCTTTCATTGGCATTCAAATATGCCTTCATTTGACCATGAAAATGAAAGGTACATAATAAAAATACTACAAATGATTTACACAGGTGCCAGCATTGTTCAGATATATCTTTATATATATCTCTTATTTTACTATATGCTTGTTTGCGGTGAAGGACAATCTGTGTGGCAATTGAAATCAACATGCATTCAGAATTATCACTGCAAGAAAAAAAGTATAGGAAAATATGGAGGGAGCTCTGTTTATGAAAGACAGTGGGTTCTAAGGAAGAGAACAAAAAAGACTAAAGATGTAATAAATTGGCAGTAGGGGGGCTGCCCTATTAATTTACCCAGCAGTAGAATAAGGGACGAGAAAAACAGAGATCCCTTATGAGCGAAGTAACAATAGCATCTTCATGATGAGAAAGATGAGTTTCAGTCTTGGTATAAAATAAATACTTGAAGTAGAACAGACAATATATTTAAGCTAATTAAAAGGAAAACAAATAAGTAGAAAACAATAAAGCTGCACCATATGAAAATAATTTAGAAAAATCAAAGCGGTCTATAACAAAGTGCAGTGCTAAATGCACAAAACAGGCTCAAGCTAGCTAGTTTGGTGTACATTTGCACCCTGTCCTGCATTTTTCCATGAATATAACACAGACTTCCATTGGCAGGTGGGGAGAGGCACATCGGCATGCCTCCTACTATCCTCACCCCATCTCCTAACTTGCACATCATTCAGAAGCAAAAGTTAAGGAGCGCTGTCTGATTGCCCTATACTTACCAACCTCACAATGGTGCTGTACTCTGCACCTGGTACTGGATTTACAATCAGTTGCTAGGTGCACACCACAGTCACATCCTGGACAAAATCTGGATAAAATCTATTTGACAGTTATATTTGTGAGTATATACTGAATACAAATTAAAAGTGTGAACTTTTAGAAAAGTATAATGGTAATTGTGTAGTAAAATATACCCCTGTATGGAATGAAATCAATAATAAATTATCAGTGCTGAGTAATGAATCAATCAAATTTAAGATTTAGAAATCAAAGAAAAATATTATATGCAAAATGATTGATTACTCAAGACAATTGTCAGCAACAGAAGCTATGCTGCTTAAAAGGGGTTGGTTACCGTCCAAACACTTTTTTGTATTTTTTTTATTTTTGACTATTTATTTTTTTTTTTACCTGGTCTTATCTATGTCAGATTTCATGATGCACACATAAGCCAGGCAAGGGAGAATCAAATATCACGTGTTCAAATTTCACAAAGCTTTAATGAAATACTTGTTTGAAAATGATTACAGTAAATCAAAATACAGATAAAACACTAGTTTACAAATTAAACATTTATTAAGACCTAATAATATTAGTTAGTAGCTGACAGTGAGCTACTACATTTAAAGAAGAACTGAAGCCTAAAAAGAATGTGGTTATATTTGTTACAATTTATATACTGAAATTATTGTACAAACCCAGAGGTTCAACAACCCATTAATAGTAATAGATTATTTAAAATGATCTACAAGTCATCAGCAGATCCCCAACTTGAATTTTTAGTAGGACTTAAGTATGTCTGGCACTGCACATGCTCAGTATGGTCTCTGAAATCATAAAATACATTATCAGAGAGAGTTTACATTTGTCAAGCCCTTCCAGTCAGTAACAGAAGGACCAGCAAGATATTGTCCTTTAGTAAAATGGGTTATGGATTTACAAGAGCAAAGTATTCCCATTTACAAAATAACTCCTCAAATCTTGGCAATGCAGACTAACACCCCCCCACACACACACACACACTGCTCCAATCTTAATTTAGGAACTGCTGCCCTATTGAGCTTCCCTCTATCCCTTTTCTGCTTTCATATGTCCATATTAGCCACCTCCCTATAACTCCTACACCTACGTCAATAACTTTACTTGTAGTACTGTATCCCTTTGTCCCTGTCCTATTTCTCTCTATACTGTATATCTTTATAAGTGTGTCTACTTATTTCCCTGTCCCTACTCCATCTTTTATCTCTGTCTCTCTATCTGTATTTTTCTATTTTCATTTGTGCCTGTTACAAATCTTCCAACCCAGATAAGTCTAAAATGCAAAGATACCAAGCTGCCCTCTTCACCCCTCTGTCCTAGCTCTGTCTGTGTCTCCTTCCCAGTCATACATATGCTGATCCTGTATGGTATACAACTGGTCAGCCTGCATGTCAACATGGATGGATAACTTAGGAAGGGGTCATACAAGTCAAGGCCACCTTGCTATTGCTTTGTTCTACAGTATTTGGCCTGAAATAGCACAAAGTGAAGAAGAAACTGCAGCTTCTCTTCACTTCCTTTTCTGCCAATGCACTTGACATGGCTGACATGGTGTGCCAGCAGATGATTATTGAACAAGCTTGATTAACACATCAACCAACATTCACGGTACATAGATATAACAAAAATTATATGAAAATCTGTTTTATAATATTTTTTTTCAGTAATGTATATTTATTAACTCTATCAACAACTATCAAGATGAGTCATTACTCTATCCCCCACGCCATCTCCTTCTCAAAAAGTTTTCCCACACTGTCTCTCTCCTCCAGTCTTCCAGTCTCCTTTCCCCCAGTCTCCTTCCCCCCCCTTTTTAATGGCAATAATTCACTATTCGTCTCAATGAACTTGTGCAGTTTAAACCTATGATAGCAAATGAGTTCTATATGCTTCTATAACCTGTGTTAATTTCCAGAATGTGTCAGTGTTTACCATTGTCAGTTTTGCTTGAGAGAGTTGTACATTTTTTATTATTTAAAAATCAAAAGCAATTGTGGATTTTTTTTAACTGTCATATATGACATGATCTGAATATGTTCATACTTAAACCACAAGCATATTAATAAGGCATAGAGAATTATCTGTTGAGGTGCTTGTCAGTAATATCTACTATAAATTCTTATTGGTTGTAAATGTATTAATTGTATAATCTTGTACACGGTACGCCAGATTTGGAGGCAGATGTTTGCCATTTGAACACCTTTATAAGAACATAAAAGTAAACATGAGTCTGCAAATAAAGACTTATTTACTAAATAGGTACAAAGAGCAACCAATTTGTGCAATTAGCCAGGTTTTCTACTCTAAAACGCAACTCTTTTACAAAAATCCACTGTTATCAAACAGATAAGCGGTAAATAAGCTTGAATAGCTACAATTGGATTTCTATGTGTATTGATGGTTAATGAGGCTCACTGTTTTATTTTTAAATATGATTATTTATTTCAGGCAATATAAGTGAAAGAGAAATGAATATTTCAAATCTTCCAGTACTGATGCTAAAGCTGAAAGAATTTTTTAATAAGGTCACAGTGCAATTTAGAAATTTATATAAAAAAAAATCAATGGCAATAGAACATTTCTATATCATATAAAACTACATTATGAATATATAAAGGAGCTCTTTATGGTGATTAAATATGAAAATGCATTTTTTGTAAAATGAACAAATGTATTAGGTTCTTGGCTACTACTCGACCACTGCTTGGTCTACTGGCTCTTTTATCATTCACTTTAGCCTCAGAGATGCAGTTTTTGTCAATAGCCTAAGCTGTTAACTGTTGAATAAGAATAAGTATCCAAAATAATGCACTTGTTTCTAATGCTAATACCATTTATTAAGCTATACATGTTGGATTATCAAATATACAACTGTTTTTATGCCTTTGATTGCTGCATGCCAAAGTCAACAATCAAAGGCAACTCTTTTAAAAAGGTCAAAAACAGGCTGTTAAAATTAGAAGCCTTCTTAGTGAACATTCTTAGTGAACAAGCTACAGTGCATTCCAAATTCCAAATAGCAGTTATATGGAGGTGGAATTTATAACAGCAATTCTACAATTATGGATCCGCACACATCAGTTTTCTGCAGTGGGAAAACCCCCTTTCTTTTATTTATATTCACCACCAATATCAATGTTTCGGGGGGTACAACCTCCCTTAGTCAGGAAGGGATTTATAACCCCATAAGGTATTGTCAATATGAATTCTTATTGGCAGTGAACAATGCTTTGCATTTTAAAGGCAGATGTTTTTCTATGGCTTTGCCCCAAAAGCTTTGTAGCTGAGCCAGATCATTTGAAGACAACCGCATCAAACATATACATTGAATAATCAATACCGAACAGAAGGCTCTGCTATTATGTGAACCAGGGACCCCAAGCATCTGGCTGACTTTCATTAACCTCTGGGCCTGTAAGGCAATCATGAGGTGCCATTTAATTTTATAATCTGCCATCTCCTCAGCTCTGTTCTATTTAGGTCCAGTCAACCACAGCCTCCTTATGTAAACCATAGCTTTTGCTCATTTCAGTAATACGGCAGAATCTGAACTTTTCAAATTTTGATAAATCTGCCTCTAGATTGCTGAGGTGCTGTAACTTATGTCAACCAATCAACAAGTAGAATGTCCCTGTTTTAAAGCAAGCAAGCATATTGGTTGTTGTAGATCTGTGTGTTCAATTTTTTCCAGTGATACACATTTTCTTCAAATTTGAATAATGGTTTATAGAACATACATTTTGGGATATTTATTAAGTAAAAAAAACTTGAAAAACATGAATGTAAACTTTGGCATCTAAAAGCTAGCCACAATGTTAACTATTTATTTAGTTTGAATTATTCAAGTTTTTTTTTTTTAAAAAATGCTAAGCTTCTAAACTCACCAGATATGATGAGTAAACCATGAATCCAAGGTTTTTATTTTTTTTCACAGTTTTATTCATTCAAGCCTATATATATATATATATATATATATATATATATATAAACCTCCTTTTTTATTTTCAAAACGTTTGTGTTGCTGTAACTCCTTGGTGTGCCGTCATCTTGCATCACTTTTATATATATATATATATATATATATATATATATATATATATATATATATATATATGCACACACATATATTTATTGATATTTAGTCTGATTTTTTAATGAATAAACATTTATTGTTGTTGTTTTAAATTCTGAGTTCATACTTTTTGTGTGTTTATAGTGATATTATGAAAAACCCTATAAAATTGCACTCCATTGCACTTTTGATATGTAAGCCTCTAAGGTGCCTAAAACCTGCAAATGTTTTTTTCTTCATTTTAAAAGCCCATTCAGATAATTTGATTTAGATTGCAATGGTTTTTGTCATGAAATGCTGAGTAAACTCCCATGGGGTTAATTTATAGATTGCTCATGCTGAAAGCAATCTTAAATTGGTATTTTATTACATTAGAGGGCTAGACACTATGCATTTCATTACATCATATATATTGATGAACTAAGACAGCCAGTCAGATAGATAGATTGGATATTTTTTTGTAAATTCTGTTGAGGACAATAATAAATTATGGAAAAAATTATGGAACTTTTCAGGGGCAACAGGAGAAATTAATTGATATTTTCACTATTCATCAATTATTTTGTCATCTAAATGTGAAAAAAAAAGTACCTGGTGATCTAATTTTCTGACACTGACAATTCAGATCACTCTTAACTACAATGGCACTAGTATTTGCAGCAGCTCATATGTTATTGCATCTTACATAAACATTATATAAATTTAAAGTTGGTACTTGCATTACTATATTACAAATTTAATCAAATTGGTTAAGATCAGTAATGATTTTTCTACACACCTGGGCAGGCGCTTTTGATCTGCAATCATACTTTCAAATATGAATCAAGAAAATTATAGTTTGAAATGAAGTGTGAGGAAAATACACTTGATCATTACTCTTAATAAAATCTTTCAGGGTGGGCAGTTTTATAAACTAACTCTGGGTCCATTGATGAGTCGGCTGTGATTTATCCTTCACTTGGAAACAACACACAATTCACTAATAGGTTAAAGGTACTGTGCATGCAAATTATACGGCAGAGAAAATAACAGAAAATAACAGATGGACAGTGACCTAAATCATTTTCTGGTTAAGAAATATCTGCAATTAATTTTTTTTTAGTGTGCTTATATTACATACATCTATATACATAGTGTGTTTTATTTATGAAATGAGTGATAGTAATTAGTGAATCTGTCCCATTTCACTTCAGCTAAAAATTTGTGAAACTGCTGTCAAATTTGCTAAACTTGTTTGTTGCAAATATTTTGTTGCGGCAACAAAATTTTTGTGCACATAATTTTTGTAGTAAACTACATTAGAAATGTCCTACATTGTTTTAGAACCTCCTATCCACTATGCTGCAACTGCAAGTTTTTTTTTTATTTTAGAAAAATAATTTTTTACATTACCTCTGGTCGACTAGTAATTGTATCTATTACTGTACTATGTTGCTGTTTTAGCAAAAAGTACCATCTATAGTTTATATATAACTAATAGCTTACAAACACAGGCACAACTAATAATAAATCTGACCACCAACAGATAATATCTGAGTGCTCTGTATCCCACATTAAAATATTATATATTTATGTGTATGTCCTTGTATAGATAGTGGGACAGCTCATATGTGGAAGTATATCAGAAGGATAAAATGGCGCCAGCAGCAGAACCCGAAAGTTTGTGGCGAATCTGTACATGGCAACATTTTTCTAGCATCACTAGCAATAAATGTTGACTATAATTTTTGTATGTATGACCTTTTATATTGAGTGGTGAATTTATAAAACATTATTATTTTTATATAAAATTGTAAACTAACAACAGTATAAAGCTGCTGAAATTCAAAACTGGATAGCTATAGTTACATAATTAAAAAAAATGCATTCAATTAAGACCAACTGAAAATTGTTTCATGATATCACTATAACACACAAAAAGCCATTAAAAAAGGTGAATTATCCCTTTACCATTTTTTTTTATAAGAATCATTCTAGCATGGACAATATTTATCTATTATATTATCTCTCCACTTTATATGCATAAGTGATTTAAAGAGGTGTCATAGCCTAGTGCTGCTGCTGACCTTTAAAGGAGAAGGAAAGGCTTGGTGCACTTGGGGGTGTCAAATGTTAGGCACCCCAAGTGATTGTATTGACTTACCTGAAACCCCGGGCCAGTGCTCCTGTCAGCAGAAAAATGCACCTGCCCGGGGTTATACCGTACCAGTGAGCACCACAGAGCGGTCTTCCTCCTCCTTCGCACGGCTGCGCATCCGCAGTAGAAAGAAAAGCTGAACTTTAACTGAACTTTAATTAACTAAAAAGTTGTCTATTTTCCCCGGGAAATTTGAAGAAAGAAGAAGACAAGTGGATTACTCTGTGGTGCTCACTGGTATAACCCCGGGCTGGTGCAGTTTTCTGCTGATAGGACCACTGGCCCAGAGTTTCAGGTAAGTCAATACAATCACTTGGGTGTGCCTTATATTTTGCCCCCCCAAGTGCACCAAGCCTTTCTTTCTTCTTTAACATATTTTTGATAAGGATATGTTTAAATGCTCAGTTATTTGTTCCAAGCATTAAAACAAAGGTTTGACTTCAGAACCAAAATCCTTTGCAGGGTCCAAATAAATGCCGCCCCTAGATTTTATATCCACTATTACATCTATTTTTCTACTATTATAATGTGCTCCTAGAAATTACAGAAAATGACCAGTAAAAATGTTCTTTTTCTTCCAGAATAATGTTTTGTCCGTTTAGCAAAAAAAATGCATTTTTCGAAATCAATGTATCTATTGTGATGTAAGCGTTTTTTAAAAAAATAAAATATATTTTATCTTAACTTTTCAATAAACCAGGCAAAAAGCAGGTCAGCTCAGAAAAAGAAACAGTAAAGGTGAAAAAACAAGACAGTCTAGGCAAACAATAATATAAGACAGGAAAAGTGACAGACATAGGTAAAGAGAGCCGACACTGGTCAGTGATGGACTGCAATGATGGCAGCATATGCTAGATCAAGCTCTGGGCTTGAAAGCCCTTAAGAGATCACTGAAATAACTTGGAAGTAGAAGCACAGTGTCCTCCTCCTCCTGGGATAAATGAGGTGCATGAAAAATAGTGGACAGCAGCAAGAAAATATAAATGTAAATGTTAGAAAATATAAATGTTGTATAAATCTATTTGTTCCATATCCTCGTAGGAAACAAATTCCAAAAAGTATCAAACAACTCTTATAAAAATATCATTTCATTCAATATCATTTTGTTTCTTATAAAAGATGTGATAGATATACCAGATATTTCTGGCTTGATATAGTAAGTGGATTCTTCTGAAAAGTAAACGTTGCTGTCTGGATACTATATATCACTGTTATGTGATTCAACTTCATTAAAAGCAAAGGAAATAATGACAGAAGTGCTGTGCTTATATATGAGCTCTCTTAAACCTTGCGCTACCATGGACGGCGTAATTTCCACCGCCCATGGTAGTGCAAGGCTTAAGATAGCTTCTGGGTAATGTGGCTCATGCATTAAACAGAGATTTATTTGAGAAAGGGAGCAGTGGGTACCCAAAACTTTGTGATAAGATCTCCGTATGGAGGAGTATCTATTTAAAAACCTGTTGTCTACATGTTTTTTACATTGAATATATATGCTAACTTTTTTTACAAATATGGTTTGCAACTCTGTTTGACTAAATATAAATTAATATTTCTCCACCACATTGGAGATATCTCATACAACACCATTTCATTGTTTTGCCATGTAATATTATAAATATATATATATATTTTTATGCTATTGACATTTTTAGACTTTAAGATTTGGGGATTTTTATAGTTAAATTTGTGCAGAATTTTGCATGCTTTTTGAAAAATATGCTCCTTAGCTGTTGGCAAAGATATTCCTTGAACCAGCAAGATAACTGCTATAACAATATTATAACATTTCTTTAATGTTTTAATGGAAACATATTATAAATTATAGTATGTCGTTTTAATAGCTTCAATACCTGGTTTAACCCAAAATCGTAAAGTTCTTTTTGTTTCCTTTTATAAGTTTATACTAATAAAGTAGATATAATAATATGACAATGAACATGACTATACAAGCAGGAGAATATAGGTTTGTAAGAATTCAATTTAACATTGCATTCCAGAACACTACCACGCTAAACATGAGCCATTAGGTAAGAAATAAGGCAATTTTATTTTGATAGACGTGCTGTCTAGAGTAACTTTTTCAAAAGAAAATTCTTTGCAACTATTTCTATGCACGAGTAAAAGGCATATCATAATTATTTTGGTATACTACTAAATTTAACTAAGTCTGCTGAATTTCAAGGCTATTTAGCTGAAGACAAAATGTATTGTGCTTGACAGTTATATAACAGCTTTCCAGATTTAACAGTTTTCTAGGCCAAGGCATCTTTTTTTCATTTGCCTTAGAGGTTAATTTGGGTATGATCATGCACCTGTACACTATACTTCAGAAAAAACACTTTTAAGAATTTAGATTTGCATCTCTGGGTAATTTAATATACAAGTTATTAAAATGCAAAATGTCTTTGGTTGTAATGAAAACTATTGATTCAAGTCCTATCAGATAAATGACTATGCCAACAAAACACAATAAAACCTGTCCTTGCAAAACAGTTTTTAGATATTTAATAATTTTTATTTGTTTCTGTTTGTTTCAACAGATGTATATCCAGACAACTACACTGACCATTTCCATGAGTTTAAGTGCTTCTGTATCTCTGGGTATGCTTTACATGCCCAAGGTCTACATTATAATTTTGCATCCAGAGCAGAATGTTCAAAAACGAAAAAGGAGTTTCAAAGCAGTTGTGACCGCGGCCACCATGCAAAGCAAGCTGATCCAAAAGGGAAATGACAGGCCAAATGGTGAAGTGAAAACTGAACTCTGTGAAAGCCTTGAAACAAACAGTAAGTTACTTGATTATTTATGTACAGTTAAATTTTTGAGTCAGTAACTGCATAACTATTCTGTGGGTTTAAATGCAATTGAAAATTGGACCTTTAAAGGTGAAGGAAAGCTACCAAGGCTGCCATATTAGCTTGCTGTTAAATCACTTTGTGCCAGCGTCTCATCCCTGTTCACTCAAAGCTCTGAGTTCAGATTAAAGCAGGGAGGGGAGAGGAGCAAACTGAGAATGCTCAAGTTTGCTCCTCTCCCTCCCCCCCCCCGATTTGAGCGAGCCAATCCCAGATGTCCCAGGATGTATCCATGGACTGGCTAGGGAGTCACAGGGCTATGCTAACAAGTTAGACCAGATAGAACATTTTCACTATTCTATTCACACTGCCAACACACAGCAAAAAAAATCATGAAAAGATAGAAGAAAGGCAAAATTATAGATTATAATTATATTTGTTTTATTTGGTCTTTGTTCATGTCATGTACAGAAGTAGTCGGTTTTAGGGTTTTTTAGGTACCCAATATCTCTTCTTAATTACATGTCCATTTCATCTTGCCCTGATAAAAAGATTAAGCAGCTAATAATAATCAACTATAGATATTACTAATCACATAATTTAATTACATTTCACCACAACTTTTTATACAAGCAAAGTGTCCTTAACTATTGTAAATGATGAAACAACCTCTGGCTAGAAGAAGCCATGAGAGCTTTCTCAGTCAGTATATGAAGAATAAGTAATGTGTTTATATAGTATATAGAGAGAGCTAACATAAGGAAACGTGTCACTTTGTAAAATAAATTATATATTTATACCTTACAGTGCATTTCAGGATCTATAAAAATACAGAAATCTGCCAAGCCGGATTGATGACATCACACATTGGGGTGGCGTCATGCCAGCTCCAACACCCAAAGATGACAGCTATAATCTTTATCTTTAACTATATTTAACTTTAATTTCTTGAACGTTTCAGAAAAAGATTGTATTTTTTACTCAAAAACCTTAGCTTAGAAAAACACAAATGTGTACCCCATCCTATTCTCTGACATTTAATATTAAATTTTGAATAAATTAGAATTTAGATGAAGTTTGTATTGATTTTTAAAAAGAAATGTACTCTGAAAAGAAATGCTGTCCTATTAGGTATGCACACACTATTTATTATTTTGAATTTGCATTTCAACTTGTTTAGTTTTGACATTTAATAAAAAAAGGAATATCTACTTGAAAAAAATACAACAGGAAATGGTTTATTAAGCTACATTAGCATTTAAACATTTTTTGTTTCATACAAAATATTCCTCTAGAATCCATAAATCCTGTAGAAAATATTTAAGAGTATAACAACACAAATTTGATATGAGTTCAAAGACTACGGGTGGATGGGTAAAGCAACAAATTATTGGTCATAACAAAAGACTAATCATATATACTAAATTAGCTTTTTATATAATAGGGTGGGTCTTCAGGGAAGCCTTACCCTTATCATGTGCAGGGTGATGGGATGCAAAATTATTGCATAGCTACTGCCACTATTCATTGTGTTTTCAGTGGAGTACAAAGTTTACTAGAAGGGCCCAATAACCATGCCCTGTTAGAAGTGGGTATCGTAATACTTAGGGGGTTATTTACAAAGCTCCGAATACCCGAAATTCCCTGAAATCTGTCTCTAGCTTGTAAATGCTGTAAAACTTACTTAAAAAACTATAGATCTAATTAAATATAAATATGAGTTTATTAAGGATATGCTTTTAACATCACATTCATTATCATATTTAAAAACAAATATTGTGTTACTGTTGACCTTAATTTACCCCTTTTCTCTTTTTTGACAATTAAAAATAATTTTAAACTGTACTTTACTGATACTTGAACAATATAGTAAGATTATTGAACATATTGTATGGAAGTTATACGGAGCTAAATGAGAGACTGCAAAATCTATAACATGGCCTATTGGAATTAAAAGAAAACATATTTTGCAGATATCTGATAAAAAAACAGCAAAAATGCAAATATCACATTGCAAGAGGCAGCTCTACTAATTGCATTTTTAATTATAGGCAACAGTGGTTGCTTAAACTACAACTGCCTGGCTGCTCTTGGCTTGAAATAGATAAGCAGTTTGTAAAATGTCAGTTCCCATAGTGGATTCATAGAAGTGATGTATCTATTTTAATTGTTGTCCCTAAAGCCCCGGTATTATGCATGTCTTCGTTCCTTTTACAAATGAATGCAGATGATACAAACATTCAAATCCTTCACTTTAGGGCACTTGACATACACAGCACTGTTATTTATAAAACCATGTATTACATCTAAATGTCACCGAGTAAGTGTTTTAAACATGCAGAGTCAAAATGCCATTGTGACTGTACTTCAGTAAATTGCATTATTTTTATCTTAATGGCGAAATATTGGGAGGAAGTGAAAATGACTGCTTTAAGGAAAATTAGGGTGTGATCAATAGTTGAATCAATATCTTTTCACTTCATTTTGGCTCCTTCCAGCAATAGAGATTTACAAATAGCTACATTTCAGTTAAGCAAATGGCTCTCAATTAACCTTTGCTTTAGGATAAGCCAGCTAGTAAATAAAACACTTACAGTGGGAAACTAGAATATAAAGCTATAACAAAGTCTACACATGCATTTGTATTAATTTGTTTTGAAATAGATCACTGTAAGTAGATGAAAGAATACTGTGATGTATTTCACATTTAAAATGAATGATATATGGTAATGCAATATTATTTCTAATAATCACATATTTATTATGACCTATGTTAACAGATGCTTATTCCAATTTTTATATGATATGATATAAAGGGTAGCTAAGGGCAGAAACCCTTAGGGGCCTACTATATTTATCATGCTGTGTAAAAAGTTGATTGAAAGATTACCAGTGATTAGTGATGGGCGAATTTATTTGGCAGGCGTACCATTTCGAGGGAAATTCGCAGATTTTTCGGTGAATCTAAATGCCCTAAATTCGCCCATCACTACCAGTGATGTTGCCCAGGGAACTAATCAGCAATTGGATTTCAGCAGTTACAAAACAAAAGGAAAAATCTGATTGGTTGCTCCACTTTTTACACAGCATGCTAAATCATGTACTTTAAAAATAAAGGCAAGCACCATATTTGTGGTGTTCACCACCCTATCTTTAGTAAATGCAATGATATCTTTTGGATTGCTATTACCGCATTAAAAAATATAGTTACAACTTGAAACTGTAATCATATGCAACCAAATCATACTCATCTACACATGTATATGTTAATGTTATTTGGCATTAACATGTGAAATGATTAGTTCTATAACTTTATAAAAAGTCTAATTGTTTTCAGCCTCACTTTTTTTTTTAATGTAAGTGCATTTACTGGTTGCAAGAACAGTCCTACATTTCAGTCAAATTCAGCTTAAAGGGGATCTATTGATAAAAATAAAAATAAAATATAAGTTTTATCGTACCGAAATAAGACATTTTCTAATTACCGCTATAATAATCTATACATTTTGCACCATTTTTCAAATCAAGTATCTCTTCATTATCCCCCTCTCAGCATCTGGCTCTCTTCATGCTGGAGTCAAGAGGGACAGTTGGGTCTAATACAGCCTTTTGGGGGAGGGGGGAATTTTTTTTGCCTATAAGATGTATTAGATCTTTTAAAATCACCAGAAATCCTGCCTGTGTACATGCAAGATTTGTGCCAAAGTCAATTATTTTGTAAGATTTTGTTTGCACCATAATCAGTTATTTAAATGAGCTCTAACATATCTGCTAAGTACGGTAAGAGAGTCAGCCTCCAAAAGATAAATGAGATTTGTAAATGAAACCCATCTCCCGCAGGAGAGAATGAAGACAGATGCTGAGATGCTGATAGTGAAGATAGTGAAGATTAACTTGATATTTCAGAAACGGTACAGAATCTTTAATTGATCATATTAAGAAAGTATCTTATTTCAGTATGAAGTGAAAGGCCAGCAATTTTTGTAACCAGTAACTGGGGTGCTAATTTACATGTGGAAATGGTCATTAAATCATTATTATCCAATAATGACTTTCTTTTATTTTATAGCTTCATCAACCAAGACCACATATGTCAGTTACAGCAACCATGCAAACTGAAATGTGATCTTCAATGGAAAAGATCATCCATGTTCTACAATCACAACCAAGAGCAACATTTGGAAAAACAAAGTAAACACAATGGACATGCTAGAAATGCCTGGATTTATTTTTGAAATATAGTGTTGAAATATTTTAATGAAAAGCACATGAATGAAAAAAGAAAAGATGTGGAATTGACTAAGCAAATCCTATTGTTCACATTTGATGAAATACAAAAAGAAAAAAAAATCTGTCATATGTTACATCATTATTGTAAGTTCGTTTTGTGATTTGTGAGAATTTCATTCCTGTCCTATATTGTTCTGTCTGTATAGGAGATGAGTTTGTGCATTGTATTGGCTGATTGACATGAAGCCCTGGGTTGTGTTACATAAATGCAATGGTTTAAGCATGCACATTTTTATACAAAAGATATTTCTAATAAAGGAATGTTTTGCAAATGTTGAGACTTGTTTTGTTGAAGTGTTAAAAAAACATTATTACCCATTTTTCATCAAATAACAAATTCATTTTTTAGCCTGATTTGTTGCTCTGTTATTATATGACATTTTTGATTGTGGTAAGTATATCAAAAATGTGCTGCCACATTATAGGACCTCTTTGCAAAGCCTCACACATTGCACAATTGTAAAAAAAGGCTATAATTAGCACCTGTGCCCCCTGGGTTAAAAATGATCACTTTTATTGTTATTTCAATTTAGCTTTGAATTAATCAAAAATAACACAGCTTTTTACATTATATATAGAACTTATGTTTTTGACACACATGTTAAAAACAGGACAATGACCATTCATCCATCCATCATTTTAAGGGAAGTAAAAGTTGGTATATTTCTCTAGTTTTAAAAATAGTTCCAGCATATAAGAGATCTGAAATATTACTGCCCAGCACAGCAGGTTGTTGCTGCTTTCATTACCATCTATAACATGCCTCTGCTCTGGACATTGTTAAAATGACCTCTGATTGGCCTCAGATTGGATCAATATTTAAAAATACAAAAACCTTAAATCCTTATCCATACACCAGCAGGTTCAATTAAGCATTATAGTCTAAAACCTGTAATGTGATAATTTATAAAATGAATATCATCATAAATTAAGGAACACATAAGTGAAATAAATACTATATTTATTATTTCCTTAATTTTTTAACTAATGGTCCGAAGAGCTTTAATGATCCAGTTAATAGATTTTCCTCTAAATTACGGGAGATTCAATTATAATGTTTGGCTCTCCAATAATGTAATGTGTAGGTAAGTGTACACACACACACACACCTTTTTTTCTAATTTTGGTTCTGTACATTACCACAATGAATTTTAAATGAAACAACTCAGATGCAGTTGAATGGCAGACTATCAGCTTTAATTCAGTGGGTTGAACAAAAAGATTGCATAAACATGTGAGGAACTAAAACATTTTTTTTTTAAAACAATCACTTCATTTCAGGGGTTCAAAAGTAATTGGTCAATTGACTCAAAGGCAATTTCATGGGCAGGTGTGGGCAATTCCTTTGTTATGTTATTATCAACGAAGCAGATAAAAGCCCTGGAATTGATTTGAGGGGGGTGCTTGTATGTGGAAGATTTTGCTGTGAACAGACAACATGTGATCAAAGGAGCTCTCCATGCAGGTGAAACAAGACATCCTTAAGCTGCAAAAATAGAAAAACCCCATCTGAGAAATGCTACAATATTAGGAGTGGCAAAATCTACAGTTTGGTACATCCGGAGAAAGAAAGAAAGCACTGGTGAACGTCCCGGACGTCCACGGAAGACAACAGTAGTGGATGATTGCAGAATCATTTCCATGGTGAAGAGAAACTGCTTCACAAACAAGTGAACACCACTCTCCAGGAGGTAGGTATATCGATATCCAAGTCTACCATAAAGAGAAGACTGCATGAAAGTAAATACAGAGGGTGCACTGCAAGGTGCAAGCCACTCATAAGCATCAAGAATAGAAAAGCTAGATTGGACTTTGCTAAAAAAAAATCTAAAAAAGCCAGCACAGTTCTTGAAAAACATTCTTTAGACAGATTAAATCAAGACCAACCTCTACCAGAATCATTGCAAGAAAAAAGTATGGAGAAGGTGTGGAACAGCTCATGATCCAAAGCATACCACATCATCTATAAAACATGGTGGAGGCAGTGTGATGGCTTGGGGGTGCGCATGGCTGCCAGTGGCACTGGGACACTAGTGTTTATCCATGATGTGACACAGGACAGAAGCAGCCAAATTAATTCTGATGTGTTCAGAAACACTGTCTGCTCAAATCCAGCTAAATGCAGTCAAATTGATTGGGAGGCGTTTCATAATACAGATGGACAATGACACAAAACATACAGCCAAAGCAACCCAGGAGTTTATTAAAGCAAAGAAGTGTAATATTCTTGAATAGCCAAGTCAGTCACCTGATCTGAACCCAATTGAGCATGAATTTCACTTGTTGAAGACTAAACTTCGGACAGAAAGGCCCACAAACAAACAGCAACTGAAAGCCGCTACAATAAAGGCCTGGCAGAGCATTAAAAAGGAGGAAACCCAGAATCTGGTGATGTCCATGAGTTCAAGACTTCAGGCTGTTAATGCCAGTAAAGGGTTTTCAACCAAGTATTAGAAATTAAGATTTTATTTTCAGTTTTTTTATTTGTCCAATTACTTTTAAGCCCCTGAAAATTGATAAAAAAAAGGCTTTAGTTCCTCACATTTTTATGCAACCTTTTTGTTCAAATCACTGAATTAAAGCTGAAAGCCTGAGTTGTTTAATTTAAAATTCATTATGATAATGTACAGAACCAAAATTAGTAAAAAAAAGTTTTTTTATAAATATAGTTACATAGTTACATAGTTACATAGTTAAATTGGGTTGAAAAAAGACAAAGTCCATCAAGTTCAACCCCTCCAAATGAAAACCCAGCATCCATACATACACCCCTCTACTTTTAATTAAATTCTATATACCCATACTAACTATAGAGCTTAGTATCACAATAGCCTTTGATATTATGTCTGTCCAAAAAATCATCCAAGCCATTCTTAAAGGCATTAACTGAATCAGCCATCACAACATCACCCGGCAGGGCATTCCACAACCTCACTGTCCTGCCTGTGAAGAACCCCCTACGTTGCTTCAAATGAAAGTTCTTTTCTTCTAGTCTAAAGGGGTGGCCTCTGGTACGGTGATCCACTTTATGGGTAAAAAGGTCCCCTGCCATTTGTCTATAATGTCCTCTAATGTACTTGTAAAGTGTAATCATGTCCCCTCGCAAGCGCCTTTTTTCCAGAGAAAACAACCCCAACCTTGACAGTCTACCCTCATAATTTAAGTCTTCCGTCCCTCTAACCAATTTAGTTGCACGTCTCTGCACTCTCTCCAGCTCATTTATATCCCTCTTAAGGACTGGAGTCCAAAACTGCACTGCATACTCCAGATGAGGCCTTACCAGGGACCTATAAAGAGGCATAATTATGTTTTCATCCCTTGAGTTAATGCCCTTTTTTATGCAAGACAGAACTTTATTTGCTTTAGTAGCCACAGAATGACACTGCCCAGAATTAGACAACATGTTATCTACAAAGACCCCTAGATCCTTCTCATTTAAGGAAACTCCCAACACACTGCCATTTAGTGTATAACTTGCATTTATATTATTTTTGCCAAAGTGCATAACCTTGCATTTATCAACATTGAACCTCATTTTCCAGTTTTCTGCCCAGTTTTCCAGTTTAGACAAATCACTCTGCAAAGTGTCAGCATCCTGCATGGAACCTATAGTTCTGCACAATTTAGTATCATCTGCAAAAATAGAAACAGTACTTTCAATGCCCACCTCCAGGTCATTAATAAACAAGTTGAAAAGCAAGGGACCTAGTACAGAGCCCTGCGGTACTCCACTAACAACATTGGTCCAATTAGAAAATGTTCCATTTACCACCACTCTTTGTAGTCTATCTTTTAGCCAGTTCTCTATCCAGGTACAAATACTATGTTCCAGGCCAACATTCCTTAATTTAACCAGTAACCTTTTGTGTGGCACTGTATCAAATGCTTTAGCAAAATCTAAGTAAATCACATCCACTGCCATCCCAGAATCGAGGTGTCTACTTACATTCTCATAAAAAGAAATTAAGTTAGTCTGACAAGATCTATTACGCATAAAACCATGCTGGCACAAACTCATAGTATTATGATTTGCTATGAAGTCCAGTATCTTATCCTTTATTAACCCTTCGAAAAGCTTTCCTACCACTGACGTCAGACTAACTGGCCTATAGTTTTGAGGCTGAGAACGGGATCCTTTTTTGAATAGAGGCACCACATTAGCAATTCGCCAGTCTCTCGGCACTATGCCAGATCTCAATGAATCCTGAAAAATTAAGTAAAGAGGTTTGGCAATCACAGAGCTAAGCTCGCTAATTACCCTGGGATGAATACCATCTGGCCCTGGACCTTTGTTAATCTTAACATGTTCTAGTCTCTTTTGAATTTCATCATGTGTGAACCATGCATCATTAGTTGTATTACTAGAATTGGGACTGTTAAGAAGGAAACCTTCACTTATTGATTCCTCATTTGTGTAGACAGATGAAAAATATGAATTCAGAATCTGCGCTTTTAATTTGTTTTCATCAACCAGCTGACCCCCCTCTGATAGTAAGGGACCCACCCCTTCCTGCTTCATTTTTTTACTATTAACATATTTAAAAAATAATTTTGGATTTTTTTTACTGCTTGCTGCAATATCCTTTTCTATAGCAATTTTAGCTTGCCTTATAGCTTCTTTACATGATTTATTGGCCTCTTTGTACCTTATAAATGATTCGGCTGTACCAGCTAACTTGAAAGTTTTAAAAGCACGTCTTTTCTTACCCACCTCAACACCAACGCTTCTATTGAACCAAAAAGGTTTTGCTTTGCAACGACGTTCCTTGCTTACAAGTGGAATATACTGACAAGTATATTTATTAAGCAGCATTTTAAAGACTTCCCATTTTTGTTCTGTGTTTAACCCTGAGAAAAGCATTTCCCACTTAATATGTTGTAGAGATGCCCTTATACTGTCAAAGTTTGCACGTCTGAAATTTTGTGTTTTAGTTACTCCCTTATAGAATTGCTTCTGCAACAGAATCTCAAAGGAGACCATGTTATGATCACTATTCCCTAAATGCTCCCCCACACAAATGTTAGAGATGAGTTCAGTATTGTTAGTTATTACAAGGTCCAAAAGAGAGTTATTCCTCGTAGGTTCTTGAACGAGCTGGAATAAAAAGTTGTCATTCAACATATTTACAAACCTACTAGCTTTTTCTGTCTTAGCAACCCCATTACCCCAGTCAATGTCTGGATAATTGAAGTCACCCATAGCAACAACTTGACCCAGCTGTGAAGCCGCTTGTATCTGCAAGAGTAGCTGGGCTTCATACTCGACACTTATACGAGGTGGTTTATAGCATACACCAATGATAATTCTTTTTGTTGCCTTTTGCCCAGTCAAAATCTCTACCCAGAGTGATTCTATACCCTCACCAGTGCCAGCTATTGTTATTTCTTTAGCGCATGGTTTTAATTCAGGCTTTACATACAAACACACTCCTCCACCCTTTTTAATCCCTCTGTCCCTCCTAAAAAGGGTGTAACCATTTAAATTCACAATCCAGTCACAGGTTTCATCCCACCAGGTCTCAGTGATACCAATTATATCATAATTTTTAGAGCATGCAATTAATTCCAGGTCTCCCATTTTACCTGACAAACTCTGTGCATTTGCCAGCATACAGCGGAGGTTACTACTTTTACTTTTGAAATTTGCATTACTTAGTGAAGAATTATATGTTAAATTAGTATTATTCTGTTTTCCTTGTAACAGAGGGACCTCCTTAGCTGGTAAAATGTATGCCCCCCTCACTCCTCCCCCATGACCCCTTACTAACCCCACTGCCCCGTCTTCCCTAGCTTCCCCATAATTCTTTATCTCACCCACCCCCCTCTTGCCTAGTTTAAACTCTCCTCCAACCTCTTAGCCATTCTTTCCCCTAGCACCGCGGACCCCCTTCCATTGAGGTGCAAACCGTCACGACTGTATAGGTTGTACCCCAACGAAAAATCAGCCTAGTGCTCTAGGAACCCAAACCCTTCCTTCCTGCACCAAGACTTGAGCCACGCATTTAGCTCCCTAAACTCCCGCTGTTTTCCTAAACTTGCACGTGGCACAGGCAAAATTTCAGAAAAGATGACATTGGAAGACCTTTCCTTGATCTTAGAGACTAGATCCCTGAAATCATTCTTTAAGGTCTTCCATCTACCATTTATTTTGTCATTAGTACCGATATGCACTAAGACAGCTGGGTCATGCCCAGCCCCACCCAATAATTTGTCTATCCGATCAACTACATGCCGAACCCTGGCACCAGGTAGACAGCAAACTGTTCGGTTGTAGCGATCTGGACGACAAATTACCCTATCCACTTTCCTAATAATTGAGTCCCCTACAACCACAATCTGCTTAGGCCTGACTCTACTCTCCTCCCCACCACTACTAGAGAAACTGGTCTCCCGGCTGTTAGAGAGATCAGCCCCATTTAGAATTGCCAATCCAGAGTTCATACTCCCATCATCTTCACACAATCTGGCAAATTTGTTGCGATGTATAATCTCCGGATCAGCCTCCATTTTCCTTTTGCCCACCTTAGATTTTCTAACTGTCACCCAGCTAGCTGCCTCAACATCCTGCTGCTGTTCTGTTCCCCCCAAACTATCTGACCCCGCTAGGTCCTGCTCAGTGAGCAAAAGACTCCTTTCAAGATTGTCAATCGACCGCAATGTTGCAATTTGTTGCTCTGGTGCTCTAACGTGAGCCTCCAAAGTGGCAATTTGCTCACAACCACCACAGAGGTAAGCATTTTGGAACTCTCGTTCCAAATCTGCATACATATGGCAGACTGTGCACTGAGTCAGACCTTCAATCTTGCTAGCACTCATTATCCCAGTTACAGATCAAAACAGGAAAAAAAATAAAAATATATAAAATAAAAATGAGGGTTTAGGACAAACTTTTGACCTAGTTTGAACTTCCTTTAGTTTTTAACTCCACTTACAGATCCCCCACTTAACTCCGGTGTTTTTAACTCCACTTACAGATCCCCCACTTAACTCCGGTGTTTATAACTCCACTTACAGATCCCCCACTTAACGAGCAAACACTTAAGAGAAGCTAACACTAGAGCAAGCTCCACTGGAGTGCCAGGGGTTCTATTTATACAGTCTGTTCAGGTGCAACTAATCAAACCCCACCCCCTCAAACGGAGGGAAAACTGCAAAGTAAAGCAGGTTGTGACAAACTTGCTGTAAGCACACTAGCACACCAAACTTTTTTAAATATTTATGGACCTAACTCTTATTCCTGAAGACAGCTCGAGCACTAGAGCCGAAACTTTGAAAATACATTTTTGATTTTTTGACACTATATAAAGTCCTGTTTGGACATATAGTTAGAGAGCAAAGTTATAAAAAATATATTCTATTTATTTTTTAGAAGCATACCTATGAAGTAGAGTTGTTGGACTAATGGTCTGAAGAGCCTCAAAGATCCAGTTAATAGATTTTCCTCTAAATTACGGAGATTCAATTATAATGTTTGACTATCCAATAATGTAATGTGTAGGTAAGTGTGTGTGTATATATATATGTATGTATGTATATTTTTATTTGTAAAGCGCTCCTTGAGGGCAAAGCACTGTATAACAAAACAATAAATTAGTAGTAACAAACAAGGGGTCAGAATAAAAAGTAACAATAAGTGCATTATAAAATACAATTCACATAAATATAAAATATAATTACAATGCAGATTAAGTGCTCAGTGTCAAGGAAACAAAATGCTAGAGGACCCTACCCCGTAGGGCTTACAGTCTAAATGGGAGGGTAACATACAGACACAATTCAGAGGGGTATTAAGGTGCTGTGGGTTACAGTTTGTTACACTGTTATATAAGTGCCAGTTCAGCTGTTATCCAGGTGCTCCCAGAGGTAGTCTTTGAGTTTTATATATTCAAATTTAGGTTTCAGAAAGCCAGTATGGCCAGTATGGCCTAGAGTTAGAAAGCAAAGTCATAAAGAATATATTTTACCCAGTGAACACAAAGTTACAAAGTTACATTAAAAAAAGGCTTTTTGGAGCATAAGTGTGTGTTAAAATAAAATAATATTTAATTCTTTGGGGTCAGTTCAACATGGATGGGTTTGAAGCACCATACATCCAGCCTGCCATAGCTGATAGGATAAACATTCACCTTAAGTCTTATTACTAAAATGGTTATAAGACATATGCTTCGTAACTGTACAAAATGAAAATGTTTTTTTCTTTTAATTATATAAAAATGCAGAGAAACAGAGGGGCCGTATTTGGAAAAAAACCCCACTCTTAACAGTTACAAACTTTCCTTTCCCAGTATATGCGTTTAATTTGACAAAGGGTCAGTCATGCCTTACAATGAAGAAAGTGAATTGTTCCTCCTAATGTGAAAGAAACAGGTATCATGCTTCATTTGAGTGAAAAGCAAATACTGACAGATAATCGCAGTCCTTAGTAATTATACAGAATACATAATTATTTTGAATAACTGTAAAACAATTAAACAGCTGTGAGGTGCTGGAAGGTTGCATTGTACTGTTGGGTGATATGATCTATGAAAGAATAACACTATTCTAATCTACTACTAAGTGCTGCCATGCTTTAATGAAACAATTTGCTCAAAGAACATAAAAAATTAAGAGACATTAACAAATAGGTTCTTGTTAATTTTAACAAACCCTACCAGGCTCAAGTGCCACAGGCAGAGTATGGTACACACACAGGGAGCATAGGGCAGAGTATTTAAAATGTACACAAGGTAAGCAGGCCCAGCAGGCAGACTATCATGTGGGGGACCACCAGTTGACAGCACTGTTCTAGGGAATTGAATAATATTACCAGAACCAGTTACATGACTTACAGACTGTTTATACATTTTTAAACTAACCTTGAGTGCATGTTGCTCTTGTGTGACTAGGATGGGGGGGGTGTACAGCAACAGCTAGAAAACTGGTGACCAGAAGCCATTAATAATAAAAAGGATAATATAACAAAAGAAACACAGTTCTTTCAAGGTTTAATAACCAAAACTAACCATTAGATGTTTGCTTTTCAAAAAGCAGACCGTGAATGATACCTGCTGGTTGTTTGGTGTGGGCTATTTAAACTAGCCAAATTAAGTACCTGTTACTGTGCTACTGTACTCCATTACTCTGTTTGTTTAGGCGGCTTTTATGTCTTCTAACTGCTGTTTTCAATAAGCAGAAGCGGAGGAAGAGATGCAGACTTTGTTTTAATCTATAAATCCCCATGAATGAACCACAAGGCAGTTCCAGTAGGAAAGCAAGATATCCTCCCTTCCTAGTCCAAGCAAAAGCATGTTGTTTTTAATTTAGCCTGTTAAAGGAGAAGGAAAGCGTATCTTATCTCTATGGAGGCATTTTATTGCCAATAGATTAGCTGCAATAGTACCAGCTAGAATGATATATTTATTCTGTAGAATGTTTTACCATGCCTGAGTAAAAGCTTTAGAAGCTCTCTGGTTGTTTAGGATAGCAGCTGCAGTATTAGCTTGATGACATAGCTTCTTGCCTAAGTCTCTCCTTGCTTACTTATAGCTCTGGGCTCAGATTAAAGCAGAGAAGGGGGAGGGGGGTAGAGGAGAAAATGGAGCATGCTCATGGCCGGGGCAAGGAGGTTTAAGCTGAAGGCAGGAAGTCTGAAACAGAAGCCCATGTGTACACAATAGTAGGAAAAAATGCATTGTTTCTTTTGACAGAGGACTCAGCAGCACTACTTTAAGGGTTTACTGGTATATTTAAGTGGACCTTTCTGATAAGGCTTACTTAGTTTTATACAAAAAGGGGGGGGTTGTGGGAGCACTCAAAAGGCTAAGTTAAAGTATATTTAAGTATAATGGAAGTGCTACTTTTCAATGCACATTCCCTGGTCCCCTGTCTCATAAGTCATTTAGTATAAATGCAAGTGCATGTGTTTACAAAACAGTCGTTTTTAGTTACAAAGTTATGATCATAAAGTTGATAAGCCACTTAGTTTTAACTTTTCCTTCTCATTTAAAGGCCTTGAATCAGCTACTTTATATATGCAACACTTTCTGGATGAATACAGAGCTGCCCGAGTTTAGCACTATATTTAAGAGGGGTGGGCTGGAGGTGGAATGTAAGCATTCCACATCCCAGCCCCTATTAGCCCCCAAACTTGCATGTCACACAGCAAGCATGTGCTGGCGGGCATATAGTGCAAAAAATGGTGCCCTGTCCTAACCACTTATCCGTTGAAAGAAGGCAGAGATGGTGGTGCCTTGCACCCACAAGTGCTCTATGCACAGCTATGACCTGGATGCAAGTGCTTAATTAATGAGCATTAATGGTATGATTTTGAACCCCTGTGTCTGGGGTATTGTGCTAAATGACCATCATAGGCATGTGCCTTCACACTGCAAGCAAGAATGTAACTATATTTTTAATAAGAATATATAGCTTATACATCGTCATCAGAAATCTAAGTGCCTAATTTTAAGGATGCAGTATTCATTTTACACTAGAATATGTGTAGAAATCTGTGTATAATTGTTCTTAAATCTTTGTAGATAAATTTTGTTTATACAGTAAAAGGTCCCTCCACCTATTCTGAAAGTGCTAATGCCAGAACAAGATATGTTATTAAACTATTATTTCACAGAACTCTGGCCTTTGCAAACTCCATTAAAATAAATGGTACTATGGTATGGAAACTCTTATCTAATTGCATCTTGCCCTTAGTATGATAGTTTTCCATTTTCCTGGTCTCCTCCATGTCATCCAATATAATGGGACATACCAACGCTTACCAAGTGAAGAAACTGAAGCCCAAATAGAACATTTATGCTTATGGTCAAACTTGAAAGAAAGGACCTGGTAGAGAACAAAACACAGCTGTGCAAACCACATGCCCTTACTTATTAAAGGTATGGTATCCATTATCAGGAAACCCGTTATCCAGAAAGTTCCGAATTATGGAAAGGCCATCTCCCATAGACTCCATTATAATCAAATAATCCAAAATTTTTAAAATGATTTCTTTTTTCTCTGTATTAAGAAAACAGTTGATTGTACTTGATCCCAACTAAGATATAATTAATCCTTATTGGAAGTAAAACCAGCCTATTGGGTTTATTTAATGTTTACATTATTTTCTAGAACACTCCTAGAACTATAGTTGCACTCCAATTATATCAATGATATCAATGATATATACAGTACAACATCTAAGATTCACTTAATGTGGGTTATTTATTAATCTAAAACCTTTTTTTTCACTATAGGTCCTCAGAAAAAGTGATGGCTGAAATCTGACAGGCAATCAAAATAACATTCAAGTTCCAGAATGACATTCAAAAAAGATTTAACAATGTCAATTTAGAGAAACTATTTGGGCCCAGTGTGTTATGCACAGGGGTATTTGTAGACCTTTATTCAATAATAATCACATCTCTATTTTAATAGTGTCACAGAACTGGGAAAATACAAGATACAGCACTATTATTCAAAAAATAATCAATATTAACCTTGCAATTGAAGCTGTCAGTATGATTTCCATTATGACTGAAATCTGAAGGACTAAATGAGAAAACTTAAAAGATTACTTAATAATGTAAGTATCCAAAATATATTTCATTATGAAGGTTAGACAGATTGCCATAAATCAATGTTTTTGGTATATACCCATAAATACTTTTTAAAAATGGCAATAAACCTTCTGGCAGGTTTAGTCTTGTTGATGCTTAAGGTAAAATATTTAATGTCTTGAGTTCAGTAGAATGCCTATAGTATGCAAAGTGTTTCACAAATCAGGCACACTCTTTGTAAATAGGTTTATTCTGGTACTATGGTTTTTATGAGTACTACGTACTAAAATGAAAAGCTCCCACTGGCACACATATTTTGTTATTGAATCATGAGATGGATAGAGTGCTACTTCTCTAGTCATATGACTGCACTTCTCAATGATTTTAATATAATTTGGCCATCCATGTGTGGATAAACCATATTTGATAACACAGTTAACTTAGTGGTTGGATCATATACCCAACCTAAAATTATTTTATATTAAAGGTAAAAGAATTACTGGATTCATGAAGGATTAATGGGCATATTAATCAAAGAGTGCAAAAAGAATTATATGTATAAACAGAAAGTGGAAAGTAAAAAGCTTTTATCAAGTACAAGTCTCACAATTCTTGTGTTTTTGGTTTTGTAATCAGGTTAAAATCCTTAGGAATGGGATGTATGACTTAGGCCTATATGGGTGTTTAAACTATTTGAATTTGAATCTGTCACAAATGGGTCACAAAAAGGGTCATCCATTCAGTTTTAAAGAGAAATGCATTTAAAGTTTAAATTAACAATGGAGGAGTACATCTATTTGTTTGGCCACATTTTTCCAAATATGAGGTTAGAACTCACTACAGACAAATTCACCCAGTTTCTATTCATTCCTTGAGGATTTTTAGAAGCATATTTATCTAATAGTGAATGCTAACGTTTACCCATTCATAAATATGCTTCTAGAAATCCCACATGATTAAGTGGGTAAATGTTTCTGTGTTGAGTTCTAATTTCACATTTTCACATACCTCCTATTAATTTTAAGGGCAACAGCAGATGGAATCCATTGTTGCCCTGGAGAAATCTCCCCACATGCAACAGAGTTGAATTGCCCCCTACTGTATGTGAATCACTGCAGGAAAAATGGACTCCTCATGTCATTGTGAAGAAATCTAAAAGGCAGCATTTTTATGTATTATTCACGATAAGTTTTACCCAAGGTGATTCACATAGGGAGTCATTTAAATGTATTTTGAGTTCTTTCTTGCAAGGTGTACCATTACTTCACCAGCAGGAGTTGACTATTAAATTATTTAAACTTTCCAGCATCTCTGCGTGCATGCCACCTTCTCATACGTTGTTGCTAGGTGACAATTATTTTCTAGAACAGATTGTGTGTGCAGGTCATAGATTTGTACATGATTTGAACATGATTTTTAACTTAAAGTTTATGGTTTCTTGGTGGTTTGCATTAGCTTTCCCACTGCTGAACTCTAGCATCCTAGATTTGCTTTAGTTTGCACCATTTTCAGCTCCACAATCTTCTAGAGAAACTTTTCTTTATAAGGAAAAATGACAAAACAAGCAAAAAAAAAACACATGCCCATCTTCTTCTTTGAGCTTCTAATTTTGTTTTGTTTGAAACCATTTTAATTTCCCACATTCCGCAATGAGGTCATTTTGTTCAATGAATTCAATAACTTCATGAATGTTTGTGAAGATGCTGTGTTTTTTTTCCTTAAAGACATTTCACCAGTCATACAACTGGCTTTCTCAATTGAGAAAGCCAGTTGGATGACTGGTATAACGTCATCAAGGAAAAAAAACACAGCAAGTCCAGTTGATTTGACTTGTTTCTATAGATAAACTTTATGAATGCTTTATTAAAAGATTTGTGTAGTTATCTAATACTATAGTCTATAGAATACCAAAAATTGGGCATGTTTTTTTTTTTTTTTGCAGTATCTTTTAGCTGATTCATGGGAAAAATTAATTTAAACACAAAATTCTGAGTGAGATCGAAAATTAGTAAAAAGCAATGACATGTAAATGCACTTTGAATAAATTGAGGTCTGTGAAATGGCATCATTTTATTAAGGAATTGAAAGCACATGCACATATCTGCTTCATCTAAATAAAGCCTTTGGTAGTGCACCATATTCTTCTTTCCCAATTACTGTCATCATGTGTCTGTATCTGCTTGGACAGCTCTAACACAGCTAAACACTGCTGCATATTAGACAAGTATTTACTCATCATTGATTTTTAACTGTGTTGTTCCTGGTTACAACTGTGACCTCTTACATAAAACTATACCTTAATTCTTCAATAATCAGGACAAGCTTGAAGTGCTAAAATTGGCCTTTGTAGTTTGTGTCAAGGCTAGAGTTTCTGCTAATGATTTTTGTTAATTAGATATGGACATGCTTCACACAGATTCTGCTTTACAATAAAGCCTGAAAAGACTTCTTTTTAAGCAACTCACAAAGGAAATGACAGATGGATTGACAATGATCACATCTATTATTGACTTAGGTACTCTTATTGCCGATACAATTCATCAAGGCTATGCAAGAGTTTATATCCCATTTCATTACTGACATTGCACCATTAGTTAAGGCTAAATGAGGGAGATAAATTACAACTTTGTGTTTGGTTTTCCATTTTATGTGCAAAACCCACAGAAATGATTTAAAATGTTAGAGCTAGCTTTCTAGTGAACTTTAGGGATGTTAAGTGGATAGATGCCAGTACACTCTGCAATATAATGTATGTTATTTTATAAGTTTCAGGCTTGATTAACATTTTTTTATCTGAATACTCAACTCAGGCCACGGTGTGTAGAACTGGATGTATTAAAGGAATTGTTCAATTATAAAAATAAAAACTGGGTAAATGGATAGGCTGTGCAAAATAAAAAATGTTTCTAATATAGATAGTTAGCCAAAAATGTAATGCATAAAGACTGGAGTGACATAACAGAACAGAACATTACTTCCTGCTTTTCAGCTCTCTTGGTTTCCACTGACTGGTTACTCTGGTGACCAAGCAGTAACCAAACAGTGACTTGAGGGGGGCCACATGAGTCATAACTGATTCTGAATCTGAGCTGAATGCTCAGGATCAATTACAAACTCACCAAACAGTTATGTCCCATGTGGCCCCCCTTCAAGTCGCTGACTAACTCAGAGTTAGAGAGCTGAAAAGCAGGAAGTTGGATACTGCTATTATATTAGACATCTAGTCACTCCAGCCTTTATACATTACATTTTTGGCTAACTAGCTATATTAGAAACATTTTTTTTATTTTGCACAGCCTATTCATTTACCCATTTATTATTTTTACACTGAACTGTTCATTTAAGCCATGGTGAGTCTCCTCCTAGCCAGCCAGTTTTGTAAGATTTTGTAATCATCTATAATGATTTGGGAGTAGGAAGAAACAGGGACCAGGGTCATGGTCAGATGTGTGGCCACACTAGATATAGGGCTTGCAAATATATGAAATTCTTTCACTCTAATGATTCCATTATATTCAACATTGAACACTATGGTAACTCTGGCCATTTGTGTGGAGCTCATTATATTGGAAAAACCAAATAGATGTTGTCAAAAAGGGTGGTGGAACATTTTAATAATAATGACATTGCACATAATAGCAACAATATCAAAACACAATGGATCAACAACTGTATAATTTCAGTTTATAAATAGGGTCTTTCCTGATATAAGATTTGGTGAATTAAATAAAGAGGTTTCTTAAATGTTTAAGCTGAACACAGTATATCCTTGTGGCCTTAATAGAGATTGAGTGATTGATATTTTGTGTATTTATTCATTCTCATGGTTTTGATGTGTGTAGGATTACTTGATGGAAAGTACACTACCATATATTATAAAATAGTCCAAAGGGTGCACACCATGCGCAGAAAGAAAATCTGGGTACTAGTACAAAAGAATACACCGGATCAAGGAAAACTCTCTTAGGATTTAAAGAACTGACAAAAATATAAATGTTAAAAAAGAAAGGTTTATTACTCAACATTTCAGTCTGACACAGAGACCTTGATCTGGAGAAAAACAGCTGTTTGTTTTTCACTGAAACAGGATAGACAGGTAAAATTATTATGTACTATAATTTAATATTGATGTTAGCTGAATTTTAAATTAAAGGATACTGTCACAGGAAAACATGTTTTTTTCAGCCCTTTAATAGTGCTGCTCCAGTAGAATTCTGCGCTGAAATCTGTTTTTTAAAATCTGTTTTTATATCCATGTCTTGAACGGCACCGAAATCCAGAACCAGTGCTATGTTTCCTGGTCTCGGCTCTTGCTTCTGCCTTTAACAGCCGCCTTTCACATCGGAAGGAGCCCTCGGCTAATTGGATGCCGCCAGGTCTTATTAAGAGAGGAGCAAAACTACAGGTTCTGGACAAGCAAAGGGGCACGATCGTCTCACCAAGGATACTGGATGTAAGAACACCACTAGGAAGGTAGGCCAGACAACACAGCGTGGAACAGGCAGGCCGGGCCAGCACAAGCGCAGGTAGGATAGTCAGACAGATTGGAATCAGGATTGGAGAACATAGAATAGTCAGACAGCTTGGAATCAGGATTGGAGAGTGTAGAATAGTCAGACAGGCCGGAATCAGGATTGGAAGGTGTAGAATAGTCAGACAGGCATGGGTCAGCTAGGAGAGTTCAGGATAAACAGCCAGGCAAGGGTCGGGATACAGAGCTCAGAATAGTCAGGCTAGGCAAGGGTCAATAACCAGAAGAACAACAGGAATCATTTAGAAGTAGCACCAGGAACAGCCGAAATTGACCCTAGCAATGGGTAATGTGTTTTACTACAAAGCCCCTTTAAATATTTTGAATTTCGCACCATTGCGCGATGATGTCATCATGCCGGCACATAAACCCGGAAGCGTTCTGTGGCGTGCACCATAGGGAAACTGGTGCTAGAGGAAGACGGCTAGGGATGGGCGAATTTTTTCGCCTCGTTTTGCTGAAAAAATGACGCCCATAGACTTGTATGGAGACGCGCGTCAAAAAAAAAGACAAATTTTTTTTGACGCCCATAGACTTTAATGGGCGTCTGCGACATTTCGCCGGCGGCGAATTTTTGGCGAAACGAAACGGGTCAAATTCACCCATCCCTGAAGACGGCAGCATGTGCCGGGCGTCCCCGCCACCCACTAGACCACCAGGGTGAGTCCTTACAATTCATTTTTTTAAATCTGGCATGGAGCTAGACATATTGTAAGTTTCCCGGTAGCCCTCAGGTCATGTGACTTGTGCTCTGAGAAACTCACTCACTCACTCTTTACTGCTACACTGCAAGTTGGAGTGATATCACCCTCCCTTCTCTCCCCAACAGCCCATTAGCAGCCTATCAAGAGAACAATGGGCAGCTAACCAGATAGCAGCTACCTGACACCTCATCTGAAGCATTTGTTTGCATTGCTAGCCCCACCTAGTGGTAGACATGAGAATAGCACTAAAGCAGGAAAAAACATGATTTTTTCCTGCTTGTGTGTTATTCTCATGTCTACCACTAGTTGGTAGCTCTGCAAACACAACCCATGTTGTGGTATAATACAATGGGAAGGGGAAACACAATAGCGGTCTCAAAGCAGTTTCATCCTGAATTACTGGCCCCTTCTCAAAGCTCAGGCACAATGCTGCCTCCACAACAATAGTACAGATATAGAAAAATACATTTGTTGGTTCAAGAATAACATTTTAAATAGCAGAGCGAATTATTTGCAATGTAAGTGTCATTTAGAAATAAAAAGTAAACCATAAAAATCATGACAGAATCCCTTTAAGGAAAACATAATTTCTAAAATACACAGAATGTTCCAATTAATAATCTATTTAGCGAATATAGCAGAAAGAAGACATATAGGTTTCACTCTGAACTCCAAATGGCAGACAGCTCTCTAGTGTATGATCCTCAGTTGTACTCGTACACATATAAAAAACATTAATTTCTTCAAGATTTCCATTTTTAAAATCCGAGCATTCCCTTGTGTGCTCTTTTTAAGAGAATGCTTATTACAATTATATGTTATACTTGTTTAGTGAAACTGAAGATTAAGATGAAAATAATTTTTACTGAAATGGTATGTTTAGGTGAATGGGATTTTTATTAAGTAGAATATTCATAAAATGTAAATAGACTACTCAATTAAAATGTAATGTAGAATGTTAAATTATACATTTAGTAAAAACTATTGTTCAACTGAAACTATTGGCTACTTTTTTTCAGTTCCATTGGTTTCAGATACAGTAGTTCTCAATTACTTTCTATTTTCAATTTGTGACCCTTTTTCTAATATTGACATTTCATTTCAATGAAGTTTAATTTTTCACAGTATGCCTTTCTGAAGCAGCTTTGGGTGGAGGGGGGGGTTCACTGAATCCGTGAACTGTTCTAAAATGATTTACTAGTAGATAAATTTCAAATCTTTGCCCCGCTGAGCAGAATCCATGAATTTCATTAAAGGCAGCTGTTATAATTGATACAATAGTTGCTGATATTCCAAAAATACTTGAGAAATGTATCAAATAAAGGGGTTATGTAATAAAACCCCATTAAGGTGAACAAATTAAGGTGTACAAATTGTTAAAGAAATGGAACGTTACATTCACTTCATCCACGTTTTCTATTTCTCAATATACTCTTTAAGTGTGCCCTCTCTCCCCACTTTTATTCAACTTACAGATTGAACCCTTTGCTTACCTTGTTTAGAGCTTACCTTGACATATCTGGTAGTCAAGTGAGAACAACTGCTCATAAAGTTAGTTTGTTTGTGGATGCACACTATTAATCACTAAGCCCTTGATCTCTCTCCCTAACTTGTATAACTTGCTTACCACAATTGGAAACGTTTTGTTCTTCTCATTAATCATGACAAAACTGAAGCACTTGATATAAAATGCTCCAATGAAGCAGTTAAGCTGCTGACCTGACCTCAATGGCAACTTCTATATCTCTATTAGGTGTCCAATTACCAGGCTCCCCTGAGCAACTATACCAAACCAATGATGCCCTTATTTTAAAAACTATCACAAAACTTGTGGAGAATAGAGACAATTACCATATTTCATGGATTGTGGAGAATTTGGGCCATAAAGATGACCATCATCCATAAAGATGACCATAACCATTTGAATCCTGTTCAAATGGACTGAACTTAAGCACTTTGAAGCAAAATTGATTTCCCTTGTTGGGGGGGGTCACCCAAGGGTTAAATATCATTTTTTATAGATCCAGAGACTCTGATGGCCTGGGTTTCCAACACCTATACACCTACTATCAGGCAGCCCAATTATTGGCTGTTCCTTTACTTCACGGAGAGTCCTTAGCTCCTCTTTGGGCACTCCAAGAAAATACTTTTACAGAACCCTTTAATGTAGAATCACTATTTTGGATACCCACACCTCAGTGGCACATTTATTGTAGCTATTACTTACAGCACTCCCTATAATTCTAGGACTCACTGGCATTGTAACATATCCTCTTTTCACCACACATACCAGTAGCATCAATTTTGAAAAACTCTCTCTTTATTCTGGGTATTCAATCTAGGCTGTTTCAACAGCGGATAGACCATAAAATAACCAGAATAAATTCTACATTGACATCCATTGGTTCATATACTATAGAAGCTTTGCGTGAAACTTTTCAGCTCCCAGATGCTGAATTGTTCAGTGAAACCGTGACGGAAAAATATACATGCCACATTTTACTGTGGCATAGATATATGGATGATATTTTAATTTGGCAGAGTCCCCCATCACAACTCCCAGAATTTGTAGAAACTTTAAATCTGAATTTAATTTTGAAATTTATGTACACTTGCAAAAGGACCAAGTTGCACTTTTTACATGTGACTTTGGAGGTAAACAGTGAGGGTAAGACTGAAACATATCTATATTGTAAGGAATCAGCAAGTAATAATTTGTTACACACCTCCTCAGCACATCCCCATAATTTTATAGAAAGAATCCCAAAAATTCAATATTTAAGACTATGGAGGATTTGTACCTCAGATGCTCAATTTAAATTACAAGCTAAACAATATAAACGGTTTAAAGATCAGGGCTACAAATCCAGGTCCCTCCATAGAGCCTACCAGGAAGAGCTAATGCAAACTAAGGACTCTACTATATGGAGCTACAGCAGACAAAAGTGGGAACACACACGCAACAGAGACTATACCAGGTTCATCCTGATGTATAAGGCACAAAGTAACAACATAAGGGAGATAATAAATAAACACTGGCACATCTTGTCAAGTGACAGCGGAGTGGTGAAAAAGTGCATTAATACAATCCCTCACATCTCTTACAGGAAGAATAAAAGTTTAAAGGACAATTTCACTCAAGGGGAGTCAGAAGTGCTGCAAATATCCAGGTTCTTATACAGTAAGTGTAGAGGATGTGAGCAATGCAAATATATTTCTGGTTCCAAAACTTTTGTGGCCAATGGGAAAACCTGGGAAATCAAACACATAAGCTGCAACACAACTTTTGTTGTTTATTTATTCACATGTTTCTGTGGAATGAAATACATAGGGAAGACCAAAAGGCTCTTAAAAATACATTGATCAGAACATATAGCAGATTTTGTAAATGGAAATTTACTTTCAAGTATTGCTCAATACATTTGCTGTATGCATATGGACATAATGTATGGCATTCAATTTCAAGGTATTGACAGTGTGCATGGAGAGGGACAGGCTGATAATTTAGACAAAAAGTTGATCCAAAAAATGGAGTGGTTTTATACACTGGGGACCCACAAGAGCAGTGATCCCCAACCAGTAGCTTATGAGCAACATGTCGCTCTCCAACCCCTTGGATGTTGCTCCCAGTGGCCTCAGAGCAGGTGCTTATTTTCGAATTCCAGACTTGGAGGCAAGTTTTGGTTGTATAAAAACCAGGTGTACTGCCAACAGAGCCTCCTGACAATCCAAATAGGGGCTTCCAAATGGGCAATCACAGCACTTATTTAGCAGCCCAATAACATTTTTCATGCATATGTTGCTCCCCAACTCCTTTTACTTCTGAATGTTGCTCACGAAAGGTTGGGGATCAGACTATGCATATTGTGTAATACACCACATGACACGGCAAATAAACAAAATAGCCGGTATTCGAGGGCACCATAATTGATGTTACAGATAGTTTGGAAACAGGACAAAAATAGCTTTATACATTGATCATGTAGTGAAAATTTGGATGCTTTTTATTTATACAACTTCATAATGGAAGCAAAGATATGACTACCTCTGGGACATACAGTACATGATTGAATAAGCTTCATCCATAGGAGCTATACTGGGGCAGATTTACTATAATTGAATTGTTTGGAAAGGGTTTTACAAACTGACACATTAATCAAAACAGATCAATTTGTCATATTGTTGAAATGTCTTATACTGCTTTATGCACTTGAAGATGTTCGGTTCTTTGAAGTATTGGAGCCAACTGGCAGCAGTGATCTCCAGTACATATCTGAATTGTTAATCCCAATGCAAATTCAGTTGGGCATTATCCTATTTCATACATCTGGAAAATCTTTTTCACACTGGAATGAATTGTTCCAGTACAGAAAACATATTATCAGAAAATAGATTATTACCGTAAATCATTATTAATTTACCCATAATTACCTGAAAGTTCATACATTTTTTAGTGCTGGCTTTATTGCTACCTCTGACATACTGTTTTTCAATGCCATTTACTTCAGCTTGGTTACATTCACCCATGCCACCTTCCTATAGGTTTACCGTTATATTCTCGTTTTTATTATTCCTTGTTGCTCATTACGCCTTCCCTACTGCCATAGTTCATTTCGTAGTTCCAAGAAATGAACCAAATTATATAACCTTTATGAAACCAAATTTAGTTGTCCCCCTGGTAGTTGTAAGGCCACTATTAATCATTACATGAAAGAATCATGTAGACAAAACTACGTCTTTAAAAAAAGTACTTCCCTGTCCCATAAAAACATGAACAGGATACAATGTTAAAAATGTGCGACTGATTAGTTGTGATATTGAGACATAAACTAAGCACAGTTTTTAACCACTGTACTAAATTCAAAAGTTGCAAGGGATAACAAGGCATGATTTGAATCAATCACAGTGCTTCATTATACAAAATTAACTGGTTTTAAAATAGGCAGCATTACCGAGCCACCGTGCTGGACTGTGCAACCTTATAGTTCAATTATGAATGCACGAGGATTGCAGCCCGGAATTCAAGTTTTCCTAAAATTACTGTCAACAATGCCCAGGATCTCTCCTGAACATCATATTGCAGCATTTGTACTTGTTCATTTTGTTTTTAAAGTTCCTATTCTGGGGTCAATCTTCAAAGACATAGCTGTGTGAATAAATAATGTTAATTAAAATAATGCATGTACAATGCACAATTTAGAACTAGAGACTGAAATAGGTGCGAATTGCAAACATCTGTTTTCCTTTAGTCCACAAGAACCAAAACAGAGTTCCTACAATACCGGTATTTTACAAAGAAGTCAGCTATTTTATAATATCGCGCATGCGTCTGCCTTGGAAAATTTGAAGGAAGAAGCCCATCACTCTGTGGTGCTCGCTGGAAGAACCCCCAGACCAATGCAGTTTTCTCCTGATAGGAGCCCCGGCGCGGGGTGTGAGGTAAGTATATATAATCACTTGGGGGTGTCTAACTTTTGCCAACCCAAAAAACTCTTAAAAGATAATAGTGGTTAGTCATTATACAGAAGCACCCCCACTCAGGTACATGAAGTAATTCTAAATGGTGTGCAGGGTTAAATATAAACAAAACATATGTCAGAATAAAGATAATTCTCAATAACAACCAATCAGCATTGCACCTTCTCATTCCATTTGCCAGAGATTCATTTGTATTTGTCAATGCAATATGGGTCCCTCCATCCATCAATAAGGCTTTTATCAAGGAGAGCAGTTCCTTAGATAAATCATCTAGCACAACAATTCTGTAAATGTAGCATCTTTTACTCGTTACAGGTCGTTACATGTCTCATTTACAGTTAATCTCCATTATAAACTTCTATGTTTGTGTGGGTTCAGGGTGCAGACTCTTCCAGTAAAACTACCTGGTACTGTACCTTATGATTCTAATTGTCCATTTGCACACATCGCCCCACTACAATTCAGTCATAAATATCAAAGTAAATTTCACACTACTGCCCATTATTATTGAGCGTTTCAACAGCACTCCAAGCTTTTCAAAGAACTGCTTTTCTAGTGAGCCGTGGCCCAGTTAAGTTAAGGCTGAATGGTTCATGACCAAGGATGCATGGGAATGAAAGCACTGGCCAATGGGAGGCTTTGGCTGGAAAAATAGAAGCCAAAGCTGCTGGCATTTTGAGTTTAAGCAGGTGCAGGAAAGAGTGTCTCTCCTACCTACCATTAAGAAGGCAGTTACAAGACAAGTACAAGACATATACAAGACATATACAAGGGGTTACAGCAGTTGGGAAAATAAATGGACAAAGGTGATTATTTACCTTATGAGATGTTACTCCCAAGTTTGAGGGCTGTTTCTCCTGTGGATATTTTGGTGTTAATGATTTCTTGCATTTATGTAGGATCCACTGCGTGCCCACCGAGTCAGTTTCCTTTGCAGCTGGTGCGGGTTACTGGTCCTGTGGAGGTAACTTGGAAAATTAGAATTACATTTTGATTTGACCATGTGATAATTATTAATGTTAATATGGTATATGCTAATAAAATGGTATCAAATGGAAATAATGTGTTATAAATACTGCGCTGTGGCCAGTTCAATCCCATGCAATGTGTTCAGTGTCTTATTTACATAAGTCAGGTCATGGTGGGTGGAGGGACCCTTAAGCACTTAAACTTGTAGGCCTCTACTTCATAGAGTCAAGCTGACCAATATCTGATTATACTCTTACATTTAATCTCTTTGGTTTTTATTTTTGTTTCATTTCAAAGAGCAACTAAAATCACAATGTTCTGGCAACTGAAAGGTGTAATGCTGATCTGCTGCTATTGAGATTTCTCTTTATTCCCACATTTGTTGCATAACTGCCAATCTGACACAATTACACAAAATCATAATGTAAATCATTTAAAGTTGTATTTTGAAAAAATATGAAATACATTTAGCATTTGCTTATAAAATTTGAATAATGACATTTAAGTCATCTACAGCCTATTGCTAGAGAATTCTTCTTTCCAGTGTACAGTACACTATGTGCAGAACTAACTGAACAGCATTTACTGTATTAAGCAGTGAACAATATGTGCAACAATTAAATAAATCTTATTTTGAATTTGAGAAAATAGTGTTTGGGGATTTTAGACCATTGAATGTGCCTGTTCTTATTTCCTAGCATTTACGTTAATTTTGTTATCTGACAATGCAAAGTAAGTTTCCATTGGTTTGATATATGGACGTTATCACTCCTCGGGAGAATTTTCATCTGTCAACATTATCTCCATGGTGACTCAGAACAGGGGTTGACAGAATGATTAGTTTTATCTAAAACTCACAATATCTGTGTTTGAATGGCATCTAAGCAAAAAACATTTTGCAGGTTAATGAAAATAAAACACAATACAACAAAAAAAAATTTTTAAATGCCAAATGGATGGTAATTGCAATGAATGATGACTTGGCCCGGAGAGATACTGCATGTTTTGTATTGGTATTTCTACGTGTTTTGTTTTCTGAGTTATAGCATTTAATCAAGACTGCAGCATTACATAAGCTGATGCATTTTAATAAACAAACAATGGAAATGTAACAGAAAGCCTTACATTTGCCCACACCTAGGGGGTGATTTATCAAAGGTCGAGTTTGTGAGGTTTTTTTTCTACCTTGAATAAACCCACAGTTCAAATGTTTGCTGATTTATGAAAAAAAAACAAATGTAAAAAAGTTAATTGAAAATAATTGGGGGGAAAAACATGAATACCTCATATTTATTTATTTATCGAGTTTTCGAGCACTAACCACCGTAAAAAACTCAAAAATCATGAAGGCAAAAAATATCTTCAAATGGTTAAAGGGACTTCTGCCATTGACTTCTACATGACATCAACAGGTTTTAGCTGGAGTATTTTCAGATTCAATCTTGAAAAAGTCAAATTTTTTTGTCCCGAAAATTTGAGTATTTGCTCAAACTACCCTTGAAAAACTCCCATGAAGCTACAGTTAGGAATTAGAATCTGATTAAAACCCATTCTAAATTTGTACAGAACCTGGGAATGTGTGCTGACTATGTGCATCTGACACATAAAAGCTCTTTATTACTGGCGTTGGTCTCTCTGAAGCTGTGTGCATAGTGCACATCAGAGACCTCCTTCAGCCTGTAAAAAATCATTTTGCATCAGTTTTCACTTTGCTCTTGGCTTTGTAAACTAAGCCTAACATCTTTTTTCAGAAAAATAGTATTTTTTTTTTCAAAAACCACATTACTTTACAAATTGGTAAACATTATTTTCAGCCAAAAGCAACATGTTTTTTTTTTATAAACTTTGTTAACTGAGATATTCACTTGAGGGGTCACTGAACCTAGAACTTCAATTATATGTTTTAGTATTCAAACCTCTGTGTGATAAAGTATTTGAAATTTATTCAGCAAGGACTTATTCCAAATCCCACCTAAACCTGAGATCCCACATTTGCAAATGCCTTTCAAGAGAGTTAAATACCAATGAAGCTTGCCTTTCATATCTGTACTGCTAAAAAAATTACCTTAATGGAAATTCTAGCAATTAATTTCACAGAAATCTCAGTAGGGATATTGTTGGCAATAAATGGAATGAAGAGTGACATGATAAAATGCAGAACTATAGGTATGAATACAAGGTGGAGTAAAACTGTATGGGCTACAGAGATTAATCAATGTACTGCAAAAACACAGACATGAACACAAATATTCTTTGGGGGTGTACACACAATATTATAAACATGCATAAAAATACATAGTATACATAGTTTGAGTGTGCATATCAATATTAAGATATATAAATAAAATCTAAATTTCACAATCCCTTCTTTCATTTTATTTTTTCATTGTTATCTCTTTAATTTAATACAAAAAAATCTGTGACTAGTGTATATTAGTGACTAATAGGTATTCGTTAGCCAGTTCAGATTCAGTTTCATTTGAAAGGTTTTGGGTGTTATTGTTTTAATTTTTCTACCCCCATCAGAATGAGAAATTTCCAATGATTTACTAACTGTAATTAGTGATTCTGCTTTAAAAACAATGTTTCTTTTGGCTTTAGAAGAATAATAACTCAAGATAATGTAACCCCATCTAGGCTAGGCTAGATCTTGTCAAGCTAGGAAACAGGCAGAGCACTGTTACATTTGATCCCCTCTCCATGGGATGTGAGATAGCTTTACAATTACAGACATTGGACACAGCCCCCCGTATTTAATAAAAGGTGCTAGGTTTGCCCAATAACAGTAACCCATAGCAACCAATGACATGTTTGCTTTTTAACAGGTGACCCACAATTTCTACCTGCTGATTGCTATGGTTGATATGGGTTACTTCTCCTGGGCAAACTAAGTACCTTTTTCAACATAACCCCATATATCTTTAGCTACTATATCTTTAGCTACTATTTATGATAATATTCTATCACTTTCCATTCATTTTCATTAGTGGTGAAAGACTCATTCATCTTAATATAAAGTAGGGATGCACCGAATTCACTATTTGGGATTCGGCCGAATCCTTGATGAAAGATTCGGCCGAATACCGAACAGAATCCGAATTTGCATCTGCAAATTAGGGGCAGGGGAGGAAAAAGTGGAAAAAAAAAATCTTCTTTTGTAATGTAAAGTCACATGATTTCCCTACCCGCCACTAATTTACATATGCAAATTAGGATCCAGATTTGGTTCGGCCAGGCACAAGGATTCCGAATCCTGCTGAAAAAGGCCGAATCCTGCCCGAATCCCGAACCGAATCGTGGATTCGGTGCATCCCTAATATAAAGTACTGCTTTGTAATTATCTTAAATGCCTATGAAAGGTCTTTGTAATTAACAGCTGTTAACAGTTATGTATTTTGTACACTGCACTATCACTATTAGTATATGTTATTTATATAGTGCCTTAACATTTATGTAGTGTTTTACGAAGACTGTACATTATTTAGATCAATACCTGGCCAGTCAAGCTTACAATCTATGGTCTCTATAACAAACAGGAGTATAAGGTGTCAATTAACCTGCCTGTATGTTTTTGGAGTGTAAGAGGAAATCAGAGTGCACAGACACAGGGAGAACATACAAGCTCCTTGAATATTATGTCCAAGATGGAATCGAATGCAGAACCCAAAAGTTGCAGAAGTACTACTCACTGAGTCACCATCTTGCACTGTTTTCTAAATGGCTGAAATAAAGGGGAAATATACCCCCTTTTTGACATAAGCTTATTCAGTAAGACTTATGTAGAAATTGTGCATAAAACATTATCTGAATTTCCAAAATTAATATAAATGTTTACACATTTACTTGTAAGAACCATTACCCAACTCCCCTTAGGCTCACATTGGGTGGTGCACAGATTCTCTGGAAAGGAACAAGGAACAAGGTAAGAGAGGGGTTGTATGACATCGTGAGCCTAAGTGGGAGGGGAATTGGTCCCTACAGGACAGGCAGACTATAATGGGTTCCTTTCAGTTTGTGGATTCATGAATGTCTGTGTCAAAAACACATGTATATTTATTTCTGCACCTTTTCTACATAATCTAATTCAAAAGGAGGGTATACACATTATGATATCCATGGGAATTTTAAATCATCCGGAGGCAAGGTGTAATAGATTTCTATAATGTATTAACACTGTTACATGGTGATGTCAACAGTGTATCCAGAACCAGTGCTTAAAATGCATGAATACATGAATTCAGAAATTAATTGAAAGCCATAGCGTAATTAGATAAAAGACACTGTTTTTTTTATTTTTTTAGAAAGTTTACAAATGGTGAAATTCTAAACACATCTTAGCAACACAACATTCAACACTGAAAGATCAAGGAAAAAAAAATAAGCAACAAATATGCAACTAACAGAATTAATGTTTTTTTAAAGGCTGAAGATAACAGAGAAAATATGTTGCTTAACATCTAGAGGAGAAATTATGTCTGTGTATGCTAATAAAATGTGTGCACAGAACCTAATAGCTAACATAAATTATGTGCATAAAACATCCAATTACTTAATATTTTATGAGGGGGGATGTGAATTATTGTCATGGAGCATTGCCACATGACATTAAACCTCCAGAGATAATGATAATCATTAACACTGGAGCTGAAGGTATTACTGACACATTTACAGAGTAAATTCTACAATAAATGGCACTTCATAAATAAATCAATAAGTGAATAGTAATAGTTGGGTGACATAAACATAAGGCATTTTATAAGCACAATTTTATGTCAAAGAATGCAAGCTGTTCTAATGGATCTGAGAAGTTTATACAAGGTTAAAATGTTGCTCACAGACCCTCTATATTTCTCATTGTAGTTCCTACTGCAACATAAACATAGAACCAGCTTATTGTATGATTGTAAAATCTAATACTACAGGTATGCATACCTCCCAACTGTCCCGTTTTTAGAGGGACATTCCCTCTTTTGACAGCTTAACCCGCAGTCCCTTGTTAGTACTGGAAAATCCCAATTTTCCATGCACTGAACAGGCAGAAAAAGAAACAATGTCTCTAACTTAATTGGCTTTTGGCAGAGAGCCCAGAACAGCCACAGCTGCAGATAAGATACTTTTGTAACAATTTTGAGATAAGCAAATAAGTAATTGTAACAATATAAGATAACAGGTCTCTTGGGAGAAGTAAGACTCAGCTTAAAGGGCAATTCACCTTCATTAGCAAAACTGTAATAACTGGAAAAACGGGCATGGTCAAATTTTTTTTGCTGTACTGTGCACAACAACTTTTTTGTCCCTCTTTTTATTCCCAAAATGTTGGGAGGTATGGGTATGGACCCATTATCCAGAATGCTCAGGACCTAGGGATTTCCAGATAAGGCGTCTTTCCATAATTTGGATCTCCACATCTGCACTGACCTGAGCTAATATAATCTATCAGACAGAAAAGAGGAGACAAAAAGAAGCACAGAAAGGGACCCTTTTGTAAATAGTGAATGCTAAGCATGTGTACATGTGAACTTGCTCCTGACAGCAGTCATCAACACTAACAGTAAGTCTAGCTGAAAAAGAGCTGTGTAATTTTATGAGGCCAGTAAGTGGTGAGAATTATTTTGGTCTTACATTCTCACATTTACATCAGAATTAATTTGTGAGTAAATTGAGTGTTTTGTGGTGAAAAACTCCCACAAGGCAACTAGAAGGGTTAACGGCTATTCTGCATTGTGTGCACTTTAAACCTTCTTAGTTGTTGTGAGATATGTTGCAGTTAATATTTGTTCATTCCAGGTTTTGACGGAGGTCTGTTTCCTGGCATCTCATTTTCTCTGTAGTGGTCCACTGATACTATAGTTTCCACTCTGACCTAGCCTGCTAGGCACAATTATTCTCTTCCTCCTGTGGTTTGTTTTCTACTTTTTATCCAGTCTGCACATGACCTGCATTCTTTCTTATCTCCCTGTGTGCTTTTCTGTGATTCAGACTTAGTTTGTAATCAGTGTACTTTCTGGTCTTCTCTGCCATGCTTCTTAACTGGCTTATTTTATATACTTTATGTGTATGTGATACTCAAATATGGCTGAAGCGTGATAATAACAACATAATATATTGCCCCCCAAATAAATCTGGAAAATAAATGACCAAAAAAACTGCATTTTATGCACATTTTTATAATGAACATACAAAACAGCTGGGAAAACATTTAAAAAGTGCCAATGTGGCTGAACCCCCCACTAATATCCAAGTACTAAATTAAACTAATCATCAAGTATCTTATGATATTATCACATGTATCAATATCTAGGTAATGTGCCCAGATATGCCTGGGTACATTACAGCACAATCTACAGCTGGAACTTCATCTGTCATTAAAACAGATTGTGGTAGATATGAGCAGACAATAAGTGGGTCTCAGGTTGGTATATATATTAATGCAGCAACAGATTTGTAGCTACACGGTTATTCATAAGAAGTAATACAGTAACCAGCAACTGAAGAATAGACTAAATAAACAATATTCAGTAATGTGGTCCTGAGTTTAATTTTTACCTGGGCACTATCTGCCAGGTGTTTTATGCTACCCCTGTGTCAGTGTGGCTTTCTACCAGATACTCCTATTTAGGGATGTAGCGAACTGTTCGCCGGCGAACTAGTTCGCGCGAACTTCGACTGTTCGCGTCCGCCGAATGTTCGCGAACGTCGCGCGACGTTCGCCAATTGGTGTTCGCGTTCGATTCGAAGTAAAATTTCGTTCGACCATTCGACCATTCGACCATTCGATCGCTAAAATCGAACGATTTCCATTCGTTCGAACGATTATAAGCATTCGATTGAATTAAAATCATTCGATCGAATAGCTTCGATCGTTCGATTCGAACGAAAATCCTTCGATCGTACGAATAAAATCCTTCGATCGATCGAATCGATCGAACGATTTTATCGAGCGTTCGAAGTTCGCGAACTGTTCGCTTTTTTGCCGGTGTTCGCGAACGGTGTTCGCGAACACATTAACGGCAGTTCGCTACATCCCTACTCCTATTTCCTTCCACCCTTTAAAAACATACCAGCAACTTACAAACACAAGAGGTCCTCTATTTTCACCCACTATCAATATATAAAGGACCTGATTTTTTGTGCATTAAGCTAATAAAAATGTCCTTCCCTTTAAACAAAACATGGATTGTTTGTCCATCTCTTGCAATATATTTAAGCTGGCTAACTAAGTCAAGGTCATCCCTGGTATGGCCAGTCCTACACTCAACTTCCATCTGATTCATTAATAATTGTATTGCTTCTTTATAAATTACACAGGGACTACGTTTTACATGCATCTTGCTTGCTTTCAAGGTTAAAACTCCCAAATGGTTGGCCTGTTATTGGCCAGCACTAGGATCACTTGATTGTAGCAACTTAACTGATTCACTGCATATGGGACAGATGTTGATTAACAACCTCGGTAAACATATGGGACAGATGGGTTTGATTAACAACCTCTGTAAAGCACTTCATAAGTGATTGTATATCTATTATAAAGGTATGGGACCTGTTATCCAGAATGCTCGGGACCTGTGGTTTTCCAGATAATGGCTCTGTCTGCAATTTGGATTTTCATGCTTTAAGCCTACTAAAAAATCATGTAAATATTAAATAACCCCAATAATTAAATCTTAGTTTGGATCAAGTACAAGGTACTGTTTTATTATTACAGAGAAAAAGGAAATCATTTCTAAAAATTTGGATTATTTGGATAATGGAGTCTATGGGGCCTTTCCGTAATTTTTTTTTGTATTAGATTTTATAAAACAATTAATAATAAATAAAATGCACACTAACCCACCAACATAAATTAGAGTCAACAAAGGATCTTGGTTCTCATCCTAGCAGGTTTCACATAGTATAACCACAGATAGAAGTAGGGATCACCTCTCCAGAGACCGAATGATCAGTTTCTTATTCAAGCATTGATGTTCACTGTTGCCAGTATCTCCCTGTAGGTCCAAAGAGGAACATTTCTTAAGAACTATTATGAAATCCAGTATTCTTCTGCCATGGACAGAAAGATATACATGTCCTTTCTTCCTAAAGAGAACAACTGTGTAGGGAATAACTGGTAATACAGTGGCAATGGTAGTCCATTGTATGCTCAACTGAAGACATAGATTAATTCAGCAGAAATATGAATATAATTCAGCAGATATTAGTCATACCCAAAGGGCAACATGTAACTAGCAATATATGTTTTGCTAAAACTGAGGGCAGAAACAAATTACTGTAATTAAGATAATGCATAGATAAAAATGAGAAACATCATTCTCTAATACCTGTAGATGCTGTAAAAGTAAAACTTTATTATTATTTTATCTATCTATCTATCTATCTATCTATCTATCTATCTATCTATCTATCTATCTATCTATCTATCTATCTATCTATCTATCTATCTACACAGAGAGAAAAAGTGAGATTATGTAGTAAATTTGTTAGAAAATGCAACTGTGACATTTTTATACTTTTGGTGAATAGCTTACTTTGGTTTATATTACCGAATATATGTGCCACCTATTCATATTTTTCATGCAAATGCAGATCATCTTATAACAGGGTTATAAAAATATGGTCTCAGCGGTAACTATGGACTTGTCAGTAACTAAACAATAATTCCCTGAATCTTAACCAGCCTTTTGCCTGTCTTCCTAGGACTACTTCCATTGTAAATGCTTGATTTGCAAATTATATAACAATATGATTTACCCAATTCAGATGAAGCTTGTTACCTCAAAGAATCACTCTATCTACTTTAACAGGGAAACAAAAACATTTTTGCCTATTCAATATACCCATAAATCAGTTTCTTTACCTCTGAACTGAAATCAACAAAGCGTCAATTTAAAAAGCTCCTAGAACTATTTGGAGTCAATTGGTGGACTTTTAAAAATGAAAGTTTTTTTGGGAAAAACTTCTAATCGAATTTGATCGAATGCTCTATTCCAGCGATTCGAACGATTCAAATTCGACCTATTAAAAAAAAAACTTCAACTTAATTTCGGTTGGTCTTTTTGAATTTCAACGTTTTTTTCAATTCAAAATTCGACCCTTGATTAATATGCCCCGTAATGTTTTAACAATGTAATTCACCATTCGTCATTTATGAACATATTTTTCCTATACCTGAATGACAAACTCAAGAGAAGCTACTGTTTTATTATTTCAGAGAAAAATAAATACTTAAATACTTTTTTAAAATTTGGATTATATGGTAATTTGGACATTAGCAATCAGAGTGCTGAAATCGCAAACTGGAGAGCTGCTGATTAAAAAGCTAAATAACTCAAAAAAACACAAATAAGAAATGAAAACCAAATGCAAATTGTTTCAGAATGTTGCTCTCTACATCCTACTAAAAGTAAACTCAAAGGTAGACAACCCCTTTAAAAGAAGCAAAATGTTCTACACAAATGACTCGAGTGTAATTTTCCTTCAGGAAGTCACTTTGGCAGCTGGCGTGATAAAAGCAATTCTAATATTCCAATATCAATGATGGTATTCCAAGTATCATTTACCTGGCACCATTTTAATAAGTCACAAACACCTATAAAAGATCAAACGGTTACACAGATACACAGACCAGTACTAGGCAAATCATATAAAGTATTAAGGCATTAAACATTCAAATCCATAGCAAATCTATTTTCCACTGTTATTCACTGATTTGCTTCTCTTTGTAGATGGGAAGTTAGCTAAAAAGACACACAACAAGAAAGCCGACAATTTAGTATATCAATATACCTCTCCTGTGTTCTGATAAAATAAACACTGGGATTATGATTGAGTGTCTTAGATACAACATAGGAGTGCACCACTATCTATGAAAATTATTTTTTTCAATATTTTCAGTGCAAGCTAATTGCATGCTGATGCCATTAACCTCACACATTGGCACACCAGAAGTGACTCCTTCCCTCTTTTTAAATGTTAGCTATGAATTATGCTCAATTCATGGAAGCATGCAAGGCAATTAGCTCTTTTTGGCACATTGTGTTGAATTCCAATAATGGAATTCAGCTCATAGCCACAGTGGGGCTCATTTATAAACACTGGATAAATTTGCACCTGGGCAGTAACCATAGCAACCAGTTTTTTTTTAGCCACCTGCAGGGTGAACAATGAAAGCAAACCTTTGGCTGCTATCGGTTAATGTCCAGGTACAAACTTGCCCAGTGTCTCTGGAATTCTGGGAGGGAAATGCTGCATTTGGGGGAGCAGGGTGATAATTTGCATCCAAAAAGTGTACTTTGCACAATGTGCTGCATAATTATTATTGTTGGTGTATTGGAATTTCTGTTTGGGGTGTATGTATTATTCCAGGAAGTGTCATATGCATTAAGCAAACCTTATTATTAATAATAATTATTAATGATAATAATAATATATAATAATAATATATATTATAATACTATAATATATATAATTGTCCCGTAAACTTTAATCTAGGCTATGGCGGAGAGCTCAAGACCCTGGGGCTCAGAATCCATCTTCATAAAAAGTATACCACCTATAGCAAACATGTTTTGCTGTACAAAACAATGTAAATATAAATGACTTTCTACATGGCTAGTACAGGCACAATAAGTACATTGGATTGTATGGTAAATGATGTAGAAGAAGCTTAGTCACCATATAAAATGATAAGATCAAATTAGAAATCTAATATCCTAATAGTTTATGGAGATGCTGAGAGTAGATCAACAGTAGCTTGATGTTCTTAAGATGGAAATCCCTGAATAAAATACTGCTTGGCTTTACAAGCCGCCATCCTTATCACAGTAGCTCCACGGTTGATCCTACAGCATTTGGATTAACCTTTATCCAGTCTTTCAGCTAAACCCGTGAGACCCCTGCTAATGGATTAAACACCTCCAGTGTGATACCTGTTAGTGGTGATGGACAAAAAAGTTACCCTTGGGAGGGTATAGCTAGAAAGCATTATAAAACATATTTTTGCCCTCATTCCTAGATATAAAAGTAAAAAGTGTAGAATGAATGGTAATTTACAACTTTTATTGTATTCTCTATGGTGATCAATAATCACAATTTGTTTGATGGGAATACAATATGTTTAATGGCTGTGATTTGTAATGACTTACTATTATGTTATATTTATGTACTGCAAACAAGCTTGACAGCCTCCTATAAAAATGTGCAGCATAATGATCTGGACCCTCAAACAGCAATATAAAAGAGAGTTTTCAATCCTCTCGTGCATCATAAGCAAAGTTTAAAATACCCCTGGTTTTATTGATGTAATAAGACACTGAGTACTAGCAGCTATGTTTTAAATGTAATAATTAGGCAGCAACAAAGTATGGTTGAACATGACTGCTAAATCAATAGAATATGCTGAAGAATACAGTTTAACTGATTGCTATATAATGCAATTCTTTTTTTCTGCACAATTGCCTATACTAATTGCAGTCGAAGATGCAGCAGTAGGTGCTATTGGCACACACCTCTTAAACACACATATGAAAAGGCTCAAAAGAAATCAATACCTGACTGTACTGCATTTTGTTAAATGACTCATTAAGGTCAAAAATCAAACATTGTTATTGTCAATAGAATTGTTTTATTATCTAGTAAAGAACTGTATCTCATTGGATTTTATAGTTCTAATTGAATGAATTCCAGCAAACAGTGTTGTTTTGCTTTCTTGATTTAACAACAAATTGAGATAATATATACAATAAAGCTGAAAGGGTACAGATTCTGGAAATACAAACCCTTATTGGCCACAGTGTTTAGACACAGGAAATTATAAGGAACACTATAAGAAATATTTTTTACCGTAGTCTTCAAATAAAGTGGAAATAGACATTAAAACCATTTTGATTCACAAGGACATATAAAGTGACGTCAAATAATTTTGAAAAATCAAAATAATTTTTTTTCATAGAAAAAAATGTTCTGCCCAGCCATGCAAAGATTCTAATATGCAAGAGTGTAATTAAGTTTAGAATATTGCAAGTATTTATTTATTCCCTGCATTCACCCTTTTTATTATTTCAATATCATGAATATTAAATATATTTGACATTGTGTACTATGAACTATTTTAAATTATTCTCACCTGTGAATATAAAGCAAATAAACCTTTTGTATTAATGGTTTAAAAACAAACTATATACTCATCAGTTTGCCCTCTTACTACTAATTGTATTAAAACTAACATATAATATATACATACTGATAACACATCTGATTTCAATACATAACACATATTCTCCTCCTCTTTATTATTATTAGTTTGTCTGCTATAGTCAGCAGGAGTCTTGACTCAAAGGTAGTTGTAGGTTGGGTTGAAAAAAGACCACAGTTGCTGTTAGTGGCACAGGACTTTCCTATAGATGTGATTAGGCTAGTCTAGTCTTGTAACATGGCTAGGAGTATTACTATTGAGTTCTTTTTACAGTTGAATATAACTGGAGTTGATTTACCTGAATTGGAGCTGGTGTTTTTAGGGAAACAAAGTTATTAATATTATTATATTATGACTCAAATATATAACCAAATGGTTAATAATGTAATTCCAATTTTGTTCTGCTGTTTCACTTTAGTTACTTGCTAAATATAAAGCTATTTTATATATTTCAGTTTAAATGGCACTTTTCTCAAACAAACCCCAGGATTTTCACAGGATTTTTTGATGGCACCATCAGGATAATTTTAAAATTATTTGTGGCAGGCCTGCCTTATGTTACTCAACATTATTTCTTTCTTCTAAATATAATTGCATTGTAATCGTAACTGGTATGAAAAGATTATGATCATGTGAGGAGAAACATTTGTTACAAGGTCATTTATCTTGACATAACTGTTTGCTAAATTATGATTTTGTTCATATCACTTGATACATTTTACTATTGTTAGGTTTCCTGCTGATTTCTGTTCACTATTCACAAAAGCAAGGCGCATTAATTCCGAAGATTCATATGTAGACAGGAAATTAATTCCCTTTTGATTACAAGTTAGTTCACTCTTGCTCCCCTTATCGATTAAAAGTATAAAAATGCAAGACACCTATTGTTCAGACAACATAATTGCTTAACTATTGTGCTGATGGGCCTCTTTATCTTATACAAGATCCCACAGACTAGGGGTGTATTCCAATAATAATTTACTTAACAAAATAGATCTTCTCTTATAAAAAATTACTTTTCCAGTTACAGAACACTTTTCCAGTGCAGAGCTACTTACAGCAAATAACTTAACGATAAATCATTAATACAAAGGGAAGAGTTCGCTTCCTAAAGGAGATTTTCTAATTTTTCAAATGTTTGAGTAATTAGACAAGTACCCCCAAGGTAAGTACCATGATAAATAGTAATAATACAACTTTTTTTTTACTGTTTTAAAGCAGGGTTATTAGAAACTAGCATACGGCAGATATAAAATCAGTGTATAAAAAGGTGACCTTGGAAATCACAGACCAACAATACTGATATACATTTTGAGAATATATGTGAAGGGATTCTAAGAGAAGCAATTTAAATATTGGTATTGAAAATAAACACTTACACAGTGGCAATATATTTAAACAAAACAATAGTGTGCCAAATGTGTCAAGAAGGATGGTTCAGGGGTTAAATTCCTACGTAGGAGGTTTCCCAGTCAGAAGCATTTTGTATTGTGTAGTATTTGTCCTTCAGCGGTAATATCACTGTTCTGGGATTTGGAGGGGCAAAGTAGTGCCTTGCCTATAAATTGTTGTGCCACATCAAATGCATGCATTCGTTAAATTGCTTCCTCCTTTTCATTTAGGCAAGTGAGTTGTAACCGTGTTCTGTCTTCTGTACATAGGATAGAGCCACATATACTTACATATTTCGAGGCTAAAAAATAAGGAAAAGTCCATAAAGCTCAATTTATTCTACTCGCTGTATAAATTTATCTACTTAGAAATTGATACTGTATAACATTTATTCATAAGAAAGACATCAAATCCATTTTAAATTAAATTAATGTAGTGGCCATGACCACTTGCCTTGGCAAAGAATCCCAGTTCCAATAGTTCTATAGAAACATATATTCTGAAAGTATTACCGTGAGGTGAAATATTCATATCTGGGTAGACAACTGGCGTAACAAGAAGCAAAATGTTTCATATATGAAATATATTTTACCTGGAGTAAAAGTTTACATGGCATATACGAGGAGCAAGTATTGGGCTTTGATCCCTTTTTCCTATGAAAACATGAATATAGAACTAAAATACTGGACAGTGCAGAATATAATCTTAATATTTGATTGTAATTAACAATGATGGTGAAAGCTTTTTAAGATGTATTAAAAGTGTTTTGGACTTCATTTCTTCCAAACAGCAGGTAGTAAAGTTAGCTGAGGTACACGTTAACATCATGACTGTTTTAACTAAACAGACTGAAGTCTACTCCACTACACCAAAACATGAATTTGGGGTTCTGAGCAATATTTAGGATTATTATCTAATTTCAGTCATTATATGTATAATCCCACAAAATGACCTGGATATTCCATTTTTTTTTTTCAAATGCAAACAGTATGCTAATTAGTGCATATGTCCTTTGGTTTCCTAATGTTACACAGCTATTTTATTATATGATGCCTTAGAACCAGAGGCTCTCCTCTCCTATGAATGTAACAATGAAGAACAATTTCAGATTGTCAAATGAAATAGCAAATATCAAATTATAAGGGGATTATTTGTAAAAGTCTAAATGCTAAAAACTCAAAAATGAAAAAAAAAAATTGAGTTGAAAATAATTTTTTTTAAATTTTTTTAGAATAATTATACCAAAAAAATTTTAGAAAATCTGCCATCTCAGATCTGCCAGGGTTGCATATAAGTCAATGGGAAAGGTCCCTATGCTATATGAAAGTTTCTGTGGTCTGCGCTGGAATTAGCCCAAAAAATTAAAATTTTCAGGAAAAAGACAGAAATTTGAAATTGAAATTCTAGTTTGGTCAGACTTTTTTAATTGAAGAAAATCAGATGAATTCGGATTTTGATAAATAACCCCCTAAATGTTGAAATGACTAAGTAATGATTAGAAAGATATAATACTCAAGATCCATTAATAATCTGTAAAATATACCCTTATAACAGTGCTTAGTGTTGCTAAATGTAATAATCATTGTAATTTGTGCTATATGATTTACCGTATAAATCAACCTTGTGCCGTTACATAGTCCTGGAGCACCTAGGTGAATACTAATGCTTCTTCTTCTTCTACTTATCACTGTTTTTGCTAGTTATTAATGACTTTTGTAAATAGCAGTAATGCAGGCACCTATATAAATACAGTAGTGAGACTGTATTTCATATAGCTGAGTGCCTGGAGTATTACTGTGATAAGCATGGAAAGACTTTGGTGAAATGTTGTGAACCACTGTACTAAATAATTAAAAGGTATCATTACGTATTATCTTACAGACACAAGGCATCTTTACATCTGTACAATTATTGACAACACTGTGTACTACTTAAATTCAAATATACAGTGTGTTTTCATATATACTGTACTTTAAGGGGAAGATTTATCAAGGGTCGAATTTTTGAAGTAAATTTGAAAAAAAAAGACTAAACTAAATTTATTTAAAAAGTTGACGTTTTTTTCTTCGGGTAAATAGTCCGTATTCAATCGAATTCAAATCGTATCAAAGTAGAATTTGAATCAAAGTTTTTTCAAAAAACCCTTGACCTTTCAAAGTCCACCAATTGACTCCAAATAGGTTCTAGGCGGTCCATCATAGTCACAATTTGACAGGTTTTAGATGGTGAATGGTCGAAGAAAATTTTTAAAGAGACAGTACATGATAAATTTACATATTAGAATTTTCAAATTCTTTTGAAAAGTCGAATCTAATTTGGACTATTCCATAGTCGAAGTACACAAACATTAACTTGAAATCTGCCCCTAAATGTGAGTTTATTTCCTTATATAATTAGATGCCTGAACAATGTAAAATTTTGTAAAGGCAGAACGCTATTAATTTACTTTCAGAATTCAAAAATAGACACTGCCACCACTCAATATTAAGGGTCAAATCATGCCAAAATCTAAAGCCAATACTCTTAATATAAATGTCCATTTTCTAAGGTTAAGGCTGTGTGTGTATGTGACTATTTTCTAATAAAGGTTGGCATGATTGTTTAAGTAAAAATTGCCAGCATATTGGCCATTTTTGTGGCTACCACTAACACAACTGGCTTGCTTTAAGAAAAAACATTTATAACTACTTCTTCTGTGTCTTGGGGGGTTATTTATCTCCAAATTTATCTCAGTATTTTCTGCTACAAACTCTGATCAAATCGCTCATTTATTATTAAATTTTCCCGAAAATTAGCTTTTCGGGAAAAAATCAGATTTTCGAGATTTTTCGGATTTTTATCCTATTTTCACAATTTTTTCATCCGAATTTCAAGATTTTTTGGAATTTTCACCCAAAAACTTCAGGGTATTGCACGAAACCCAGCACACATCAAAAATCATTGGGACTTCTCCTATTGACTTATATGCAACCTCAACAGTTCTGAGATGCTGGATTTTCAGATTCTGACTTTTCCATCCTCAGGGTTTAATAAATTCCAAAAAATTTGTGATTTTTTTAAAAGTCAGATTTTATTTAAAAAAATCATGAATTTGTAGAGATTTTTGCATTTGGAGTTTAGTAAATAACCCCCTATGTGTGTTAGAGGTCACATAAAATGGCATTGAGCTGTTCCTCTTACAAATAAAAACCATATTTTGAAATGTCCTGTTTTGGGTGAAGCTTTATCATTCCACTCCAGTAACATGAAGTGACACACACCCCCATAAGTGACACATCATAGCTCATCCAGGTAATTTAAATGGACAAGAGTTCCAAAGCTGCTCTGGGGGATAAAAGAAATTATCAGAAGAAAACAAATTCTATTTGTTCTTTTCAATGTTTTTGTTTTAAATGCAACCTGTCAATTTAACTTGTTTAATATTGTCTGGTTATCAGTTGCATGACTGTTAAGACATACAGTATATATGTTTCACAGTCTGAGCCAGTTCTACAAGCAATATCACATCACTGTACAACATAGTGGAAAAGAAAAGGATTGCCCTAAAAATATTGCCCTTATACCAACTGATTATTACTAACATTTTAAATGTCCAAATTTTTTTACTGAATCAGTTGTTTTTTTAATGACACATCCCACTCTAATGTCTAACGAGAAAAGGATGATTGTACAATAGAATGATCAACTACAGGGGTTTACTAAATACATAGTGCATATTTCTGTAGGTTTTCAGTACAAAGTATTTGTTTTGTGCAGGTGACAGAGTTCAGTGGTTGAAATATTATTTATTGAGAAATCTGTGGAGAAAATTACTTTCTTTCCTTTCTGTCTTTTCTACCTCTGCTGGCCAGCACAAACCGAAAAACTCTTCCTAATTACTTTTCATTGCTTCTTGTGCCTGTCCAATACAATTTTCAGTTATGAAACACATTTTTTTCTCTTCCCAACATGGCCACAGCAGGGCTAAAAGAGATGTGGAAACCTGATGTTTGCAGATCTGAAATGCTGAAGCATTTAAACATTATGGGGCAAATTTATGAAAGATTGAAGTGAAAATTGAAATTAAAAAATTCGAATTTCGAGCTAATTTTTGTGTACTTCAACTAGGGAATAGACCAAATTCAATTTGAATTTGAAAAAAAAATTGGTGGACTTTGCAAAATCAAAGGTTTTTTGGAACAACTTCTAATCGAATTCCATCGAATGAGCTGTTATTTCGATTTCTATCGAAAATTGACCCATCTAATCGAAAACGGACCTATCCAGCCAAAAGAAAAAAAAAATTTTTTGGATAAATGTTGGTTTTTTAATTCGAATTTCAAAGTTATGGGAGTTCAAAAAACTCCCATTACTTCGAAATTTAACTCTTGATAAATCTGCCCCTCTTAGGAATAAAACCTTTAACTTGTCATTAAGATACACAACACGCTTTTATGCGTGAGTGCAAACTTTAAAAAGTTTACCTGATTTTTTTTTATGTATATGTACAGTACTGGTAAAAAAATTATTGTTGAAATTTATATTTGTTGAATTTTAATAAAAACATGCTGGTAGAGTATAAAAGGCTGCTCCCAGTCAGCAAGTCAGTCTGGTTTTGTCTCTCTGCAAGGAAATACCTTTGGAAAGACCTGTGGATTTAGTTGAGTTCAGCTTTAAAGAAATAAATCTATATTTTATTTGCCAAGCAAGCTTCAGCAAACTCTGTAAAAGTAACCACACCACAGTACACACTTTACTAAGGTTTTCTGCAATATTGATCAGACAGAACATATACATATATATATATATATATATATATATATATATATATATATATATATATATGTGAAGATCATCTAGTATTTGCTTAGCAAATGTGCACTCTTAGTAGCCTCATTTCTGAGGAAGAAAAAAAAAACAAAAAAAACCTTAGAAAACAAAATTGGTAGAGAATATTCCCATTGACTTGTTTAAAAAATTCAACCGTTTTTATGGAGTGTTTTCTGGTAACTTTCCAAGGTGTTTTCTTGAACAAAAACCAACTACTCGAAGTTCCGAAGAATATTCTCAATTATATTCATGTTCACATTTTTTGCAGTATTTTTCTTGAATCATGGAAAACGCAAATTAAAATTTTGACGCAGATTTTATCAGTGTGGTTAGAGTTCACTACAGTAATATTCCACCACTTTCTATTAATTTCTATGTGATTTTTAGAGGCATTTTTAGCTTTTATTTTTTAATGGTATACTCTAATTTTCAATCATTGATAAATATGCCCCAGACCCTGCGGTACTCCGACTTACATTCTTTGTACCCTCTGGTACTTAATCCCAGGCAGCAAGGCATCCTGATGCCAAATATTTAAAACAACAATAAGACGCTTCTATTATTACACAGGATAGAAGATGCCATTTAATTTAGTAACAATTAATGCTAAGGGTCTTAATAGCCCTTATAAGAGGTCTTCTATCTTGTACGAAGCAAGGAGACAAAAGGCAGATATTATATTTATTCAGGAGACCCATTTTACTCCACAAACAATCTGCCTTCCTAGGAATAAAAATTACTCCATATTATATTCGGCTCCAGCTCAGACTAAAAAAGCGGGAGTGGCAATAATGATTAATACCAATTTAGATTTTGTTTACCTGAGTCATCATGTGGATCCCAATGGATATTGCATTATTTTGAATTGTAAGATCAACCAAAGGCCATATACGTTGGTCAATATATATACACCTAATACTTCACAAATGTCTTTTATTAAGCAAGTGTTGGAAAAAACATCTCTTATTAAGCATGGATATGTGATAATAGGAGGTGATTTTAATACAGTTCCTAATTCCCAGCTAGATAGATCAAATTCGAAAAATAGAGATCCTCAAATGAAACTTACTCCATTCCAAAAATTATTAGTTAAATACTCATTATATGATATTTGGAGACTCCATCATCCACATGAAAAGGATTATACATTTTATTCCCATGTTCATCGTTCATACTCGAGAATAGACCTATTATTAATTCAAACAGAACTTTTGGATTTTGCTGTTAGTTCCAAGATAGGGTCTATTACATGGTCAGACCATGCTCCGCTTTTAGTAACTATAAAAGATCAAGTATATAGAACATCCAGACCACAGTGGAGATTAAATCCTATTTTAATTACAAAGACTAAGAATAATGGAAAAGTATATAAGGCTCTGCAAGAATATTTTGCAATAAATGATAATGGTCAGTGCAATTCATTTAATATTTGGAATGCCCATAAGGCATATATAAGGGGTATTTTCATAAAAATGGGTGCTTGGGAAAAAAAGGGAAAAACCCAGCGATATCAAGACTTACTTTTAAAATTATATTTTCTTGAACAAGAGAACAAGAAAAACCCCTCTGAAATATTCAGTGCTCAAATTAAGGATATTAAGCAAAAAATCCAGAATATAAGTATGTTACAAATACAGGAAAAAATAAATTATATTAAAGCAACCCATTATAGAATGGGTAACAGAGCTTCGTCTTTGTTATCCAATCAAATTCGAACAAACCAATTACAAAGACATATTCATAAGGTTAAAGACACCCATAATAAGGATATACATGACCCAAGGGAAATAGGTAATCAATTCATGGAATTCTACAAATCCCTCTATAATCTGTCTGAAAATCCGGAAATAACATCCCCAACCATATCTCAGATTAATGACTCTCTAGATACAGTAGAATTATCTCAACTTTTTCTATCACAGGGAGTGGAATTGGGGAATAAAATTACTGAGGACGAGGTTTCGAAAGGCTATAGGGACCTTTCCTAGTAGTAAAGCTCCAGGCCCGGATGGGCTGACCCATTTGTACTATAAGACATACTCCTCATTATTAACCCCACACCTAACTAAAATGTTTAATTTAGCTTTTGCCTCCGGAAGTTTTCCTGAGGAAGTTTTCCTGCTATTGTCACGCATAATAACAATACCCAAAGTGGGGAAAGACCCTAAAATAGTTCAGAATTATAGACCAATTAGCTTATTAAACGCTGATTTAAAAATATATACTAAAATCATTGCATTACGTTTACAACCGCTTATGTCAAAGATAATTGATCCAGACCAGGTGGTATTTACTATGGGAAGAGGAGCTCCAGATGGTACGAGGAGGTCTATTGATATAATTCACTATCTACAGCAAACTCGGACGCCTTCTCTGCTTCTATCACTAGACGCAGAGAAGGCGTTCGACCGAGTGAATTGGTTGTATTTATCAACAGTTTTGCAGAGAATGAATTTTCCGGTAGAATTGAGGAAGGCCATTATGGCCTTGTACCATCGACCCTCAGCTCAGGTGATTATTAATGGCACCCTTTCTACTCCTTTCTATACAACCAATGGGACCCATCAGGGGTGCCCACTATCCCATCTAATCTATACATTGGCAATTGAACCACTATAGCACAATCTATACGGCAAAAATCCGAAATTAAAGGGGTCAACATAGCAGGACATACCCATAAAGTGGGATTATTTGCAGATGATACGGTTATCTATGTGACCTCTCCATTGCAATCACTGGGTAGCCTAAATAAGTTAATACAAGTGTATTCAGAAGTATCTTATTACAAACTTAATGAAACAAAAACACAGGCACTAAGTATTAATATCTCTGATAGTGAACTTTTATTTTTGAAACAAAACTATCAGTGTGAATGGAGACTGGATTCTATAAAATATCTGGGTATAGAACTGACATCATCTTTGGAGGATTTAGTTAGGGTAAATTTGAATAACCTTTATATAGATATACAAAACAATATGAAATCTTGGAGACTACAATATCTATCTTGGCTGGGAAGGGTTCATGTATTAAAAATGATGGTACTACCAAAAATATTGTATATATTTAGAACTATACCTATCCAGATCTCTAAATCATACTTGGTTAAACTACAGAAACTGTTTACGCAATTTATGTGGGCAGATCATATTCCTAGAGTGTCACAAGGTATATTACAATTGTCTAGGGGTATGGGTGGGATTAATGCCCCAAATATTATAAAGTACTATCAGGCTGTTAGTTTGGCACAACTTAAGGCATGGATGACTCTGGATTGTGGGAAAAGATGGGTGCAAATAGAACAAGATTTGGTCTCTCCATTGTTATTACCGCAAATTCTAGGTTCTCCGACTCAGTTAAAGGCACTTAACCATCAAAAAGTGGCACCTACAATAATTCACGCGTATGATACATGGCAAAAATACAAGGAAAAAACTGATAGTCTCCCACATTTGTCTCCAGTGGCACCAATAGTGACTTTTGAACTGCTTATTCCGAATTTAAGATTAACCGCATGGGGTCAATACAGATTCGCCCCCATTCATTATCTAACAAAGAATGGTCAATTATTACCATTTGAGGAGCTGCAGAATCTATTACAACTACCGAAGTGTACATTCTACCAGTACCTACAGATCAGGCACCTTATGGGGGCAATGAACTCGATTCCGCTAAGGAAACCGACTTACTTGGAAAAATGGTTAACCACTCTAACTCCAGCAAGAGGTGGTATTTCGTTGTGGTACAAAGCTTTAACCCCTCCTACAGACATTAAACAATCTATTACTGTTCAAAAATGGGAGAAGAGGCTCCAGGTGAACTTATCAGCAGTACAATGGAAACAGATATATTCCAACCCCTCTGAATTTTCTAAATGTATAACACACTTGGAAACATCAAGGGAAATTCTGTATGACTGGTATATGACACCAAATAATTTAAACCGTATATATATGAACATTTCAAACAGATGCTGGAGAGGGTGCCATCAAAATGGAGACCTTGTACATATTTGGTGGAACTGTCCAAAATTGCATCCTTTTTGGTCACAATTAGAATCATTTATTGAATCAACTTGGAATGTCCAAGTACCTATTACTGAAGAACTTATAATTTTGGGACTAATTCCACTAACAGTACCAAAGCCCTACCATACAATTGTTCATCATATAATATATACAGCAAGACAAATAATCGCCAGGATCTGGAAAAGTACCGATATTCCCTCAATTCAACAGATAAGTCAAAAATATTCTCTCAATATGAGAAAATAGCTGCACTAGCCAACAATAGGATTAGGAAATTTTATATTTCCTGGGGAAAAATGGTCTCTGGTCGGTATTAGATGTTAAATGATCTGTAAGTAGCTCATACCCCCTCCCTTTTTTTCTTTTTCTTTCTTTTCTTTTTTTTTTTAGAGCATACTGCTCTTGCTGTTTGTAAAACTTGGAAAATTAATAAAGAGATATATTGCAAAAAAAAAAAAAAAAAAATAGCTATGTCAGCAGAACAAATTATTTAGTCCTGCATTCCAGTCTGCTACACCAATGATCCCAGAAGTCGCAGGCATCATAAATAAGTTCCTTAAAAAGTAGAACTGCCACATTTCTCATTTGCATACGTAAATAATATAAACTTTGAAAATGAAATACAAAGTAAGCAGATGTCTAAATGTATGAACAACTGATTTTTTATTGATTAAAGTTAACTATAATGCAAGTTATTGTATTCTGTTAACAAAGAGATATCTAAAATCACTCATCACTTCATCTAGTACTGAAAATGTCAAGCAGTCTGATCACATTTATAAATAATGAATGCAAATACTCTCAACACACTAAATTAACTATATAAATGGAGCTTTAATTAGAGGAAATATGCTTTGAATTAGTGAAACAGCAGTAATCATTATCAAATGAACTTTATTTTACATTAGGGATAGCATAATGTTCTGCTTTATTTCTTTCTGAAAGTTCTAAATTAAAGCTGTAAAAATGCCCAGATAATTTTTAAAACACAGGCACATTTATAACCTTGCATTTTCTCTTTCATGTACTTTATGTACTGTATTTCATTTATTAAGGTAAGCAAAGAGCTTTGATGGTTACAGGCTGTGGTGGATCATTTTTATGCTTATTAAAGCTGTGACCTTTTGGCTGATCTAAAATGACTAGGCTGAAATATTTTACATTTACATGTAAGATGCATTAATATATTGCTTCTTCAATGCTCTGTGGTCCATAACAGCCACAGCTAATGCTATGAAAATAAAGGCATAGAAAAATTTAGAACTCATAAAGCAAAATATATTTTTCATGTTAATATGGCAGTGTTCGCACCAATGGGTTTTCACACCCCTGCTTGTGGATAGGACAGAAAGTAAATCAATTAAATTTGACCCTATATAAACTTCACCCCCCCCCCCTTACCACAGCCCTCAACTTTTTTCTGTCCTTGCATGCCGATAGATTTCTTGCTGGAGTTTTGAATACTCCTAGATTGTTTTCTTTTGTGGCTCACCTGGACTCATGGTTGACATCTCATACATGGGGAGTTGTTCCTCTAGCTTCAGGGTACTTTTTTATAGAGGAGGTCAGCTGACCAATTCCCATTTGTTATGGCAGCCCGAGGATTTGTTTCTTTCAGTGCGGTCTTTGTTGTTCGGTATTTGTGCGGAGTTACTCAGGATGGAGATCACTCCATATGTAGGTTATGTCTTGTGTCTTAGACCAGGAGATTGAATGGCCCTTTACAGTAGTTTCTTTCTGACGTCTTGACTGATGTCTTGCAGCCAATAGTGGCGGTGCTTTTGTTTTTTTCTTCTTTAAAAGGGCATTGTGCACTTTCTTTGCTTTCTCTTTAGTGAGCATTCTGTTGTTTTTTTTGGTGGTAAATTTCTCTTTTCTTTCCAGACTTATCTTTTCTGTGATTTATGAGTTTTTTTAGGGGACTTGTGGTTGTTTCCATTCTTCCATTACTTTCCATTCCATCCATTATTTTCCTTAGTTGGATTGTGGGGTCCCAGATAATGCTGGCTATGATAGTGGTTGGTGAGCCACTATTAAGGTAAGTTTGTTTGGCTGTTGAAAATATGGCTTTTATTTGTGCAAATTTCTTCTTTAAAAAGGCATTGAACAAGTAAAGAGTCTGTGTGGAATGTGAAAACCTGGCACGGAAACATTCAAAGCTCTGTAAGAGAATAGTGCTGTTCAACTGGTGGCCCACATCTGAGCCCCCCTTGTCTGGCCCCCCCACATTAAAATCTACCTGCTGTAACTGCTTACCTTGTGTAAGCTTTAAAAAGGTATCAGTAACTGAACCCCTGCATTGTTTACATCTCAAATTCACACTATAATCACCTGTATTGTTCACACTTGTAATTCTCCATGCATTGTTCACCTTAAACCCTGTACTGTTCACACCTCAGACCCAGACTGAAAGTGCTCACATTGTTCATCTGTCCACACCTCATATAAACTACAGGAGGAGCCTGATAAGTTTCCCTGTCTCCTGCTATATTCTGGCTGCCCTCTGCTCCCTGTGTGTGCCATACTCTGCCTGCCCTATGTTTGTTCTGGGGGTTTGTTAGCATTTGGAAATTGTTGTTAGGGGCCCCTAAGGTGTTTAATCATGTGCTGATGGGGGGGACGGTGCTGTGATATCCACAGAGGAGGAAGAGTCATATGGATTTAAGGGTATGTCTTAATATGATTTAATTTTTTTCACATATGAGTGATATCCCTGCAATGAGCACCAGCCATTAGGGTTTTTGGTGTGCTACCATTAATGTGGACATGGTCTTAAAAGTTCTTGTACAGATGAAGCCACTTGGATTTGTGAGTTAAATGCGTCATGACTCAGGGGTAATTGAAGAAACTGTGTTATCTTAAGTCATCTTAATTCATTTAATGCATTTAACCTTTTCATTAGCATACCAACGCTCCATTGTTCACAATGGTGAATGCTTTAATTAGATGGGATGTTGTGACACAGTTTTCTGTGTTAAATGAGATAAATGGGATATCTGTGTTTAGTTATTCTGTGTCAAACAGACAAACCAAAGTGGCTGCATCTGTAGTAACAGGGATGTGGAAAACCCTGCAAAAAAAACCCTGTACACCCCACGTAGACCCCCTCCCTCCAGGCTAACTGCCCCCCGGTGAAATGCACCATACTTTATACTTACCCCACATCGCAGATTCTGGCAGCGGACTTCACTGCATCCATCTTCTGGGTCCTCGTAAGCTGATAGGGAGATTGGTATGTTGGTGCATGCACAGTTGGAGCAATTTTGACAACTGCACATGCGCTGATATTGGACCAGGAAGATGGATGCCATGAAGTCCCCAGGGGGCAGTTAGCCTGAGGGGAGGAGGGAGGGGGGTCTATATGGGGTGGGGGTACAGGTTTTTTTCTACAGGTTGTGGCTGAAAAGGGGAGTGGTGAACATGGACGTCAATTGTTGGCTCGCCACCACAGAGACTAGAAAAATTCCAGCCCTTGGTAGCATAGAAGTTGGACAGCACTGTACTTTGGCAGTAGATGCGGCTGCAGATACCATGGACATAATGAAATGGATTAAAAAGAGGCTGTGGCAGTAGAAGTCAGAATGGCAGCTAAGAGTCCTAAAGAAGCATCAAGCTCAAGACTTAACACAGCTTAATCAGCTTTTTATCTCTGTTTGGTGGAGCCATTAGTAAAAGGCAGTGAGGTCTCAACTGAATTTACCAGAAAACGAGAAGCACACTCTGCATCATCAAATTCTTTTAAATTTTCAAAAAACAAAAAGCTACTTTTCCTTTGCATGAAGTTATAAAATAATGGGAGAAGACTGACGCAAAATTCCCAATTCCAAGAGTCAGAATACAGTATGTACCCTTTTGCACTAGATGAAGAGCAAATTTGAGACAATGAATCTAGAGTTAATGTGGCGGTTTAACATTTATCCAAAATAACTTTATTACCGGTGGAGAATATTGTTTCATTCGTGAATCCAATGGATAGCAAGTTGGAGGCATCTTTGAAGAAGTCGTACTTGGCTTTAAGAGCATCATGTAGGCCTGCTCTAGCTTTGTATCTGTATCTAGGGCAATGCAGATGTGCTGCAAAATATAGTCAGTTTTAAGAGACGGAGTGGATAAAAGAGGCATCATAGACACATTAGCAGAGGTCAAGCTGGCAACAGATTTTGTGGCTGAAGCATCTATGGATCTGGTGGGTGATCTAGGGCTATGTCTTTATCGATAGCTCTTTGGTTAAGAGCATCAAACACAGACAAGGAGTCCAAAATGAATCTATGCAACTTACCTTTTGAGGGTCCGATGTTATTTGATACAAAATTTATCAAAGATAAGATATCATAGAGAGCGTTACAGAGGGAAAGAGAATGGAAAAGGGGGATGCAGCTTAGTTAACTAGAAAGTCCGGCAGCCCAAACGTCAGTCATAGCCAGATGATTAATGCAGTTCAGGAAAGTTTGGGCTAAGTCAATAAAAGATCAATGGGTTCTGTATACAATTGGAAGATGCTATTATTTGGAATTTGAAAGTATTCCCACTTTCAATCATCTGATATTTTTGGAGGTACCGCGGCAGAAAGAAAAGTATCATGATTTTATATGTTCAGCAACTCCTGAAGGATGGAGCAATATCTCCACTTTCATCAAACACTGATGCGGTAATGGCGGAGCTCATCCGGAGTTGTGTGTCCTCCTGCTTGATCGCAGCTCTCGCGATACACCGTCACTCCTTACTGGTTAATGCACCAATCTTCCAAATCCCTGCGGAGCGCTGATCAAGGATTACTTAGGAGTCTGGCACTGATAACATAAATTTTCGGCTTTATTCGGATACATATGAAGATTTGCATCGGTGGGTGTACAATTATAACGCATCTCTGATGATTTGGAGCAATTTGGAAGATTGGTGCAATATCTCCAGTTCCCCAGGGATTTTAAGGAATAGGGTCTATTTGACCATTTCCCTGATAAAGAAAAATATGGGAGATTTTTGTCCAGTTCTAAATCTAAAGACAAACTAGTTTTTAAAAGACCAGTGACACTAAAAATAATGAAGTTCAAAATGTATTCTATACCACTCATGCATCTACTCTGCACAATATTTGTATTTCAAGTGCTTTATGTACAATTACCATTGGAAACTGTTTGTAGACAGCATCAGACTGGAAATCTTCTTGTTTAAAAAGCCTTTATTTCAGCTAAGGGCATCACAGCAATTCTAGTTTGGAAGGTGATTCAGAGGTGCAGAAGCAAACTACAGGGGTCTGCGTTGCTTATAAGGGTGGAAAACAGGGCAGCATTGACCTATTTGAGGAAACAAGGGAGACTCACAGCAGGGCTCGGATGAGAAAATTGTGTCCAATTATGAATTGGAAGGAGGTCCATCAGCAGCAGTTGATGCCTTACATATACCAGGGGAAATTAATGTGAAAGCCACACTTTGATTTCCAAGCATGAGTAGAGTTTGAGTGAGGAGATATTTGTGCAGTTCTGGGGATTATCGGACATAGAGTTAATGGCGAGTCCAGGCAATCAGAAGGTTGCACAGTTCTTTTCAAGACTTCCTCATCATCAGGCATTGGCAACATATGCCTTAACATAGAATTGGGGCTCAGGTCTCCTTTATGTGTATCCTCCAATTCGTCTTATTCAGAAGGTCTTGAGGAAGATCAGGAGGACAAAGCCAATGTCATTGAGTTTCTACCAGATTTTTGGTACCCTCTACTGCATTCAATGCTCAGGGAAGTTCCCATGAATCTGAGCAGTCCAGATCTCCTTATGCTGGGTCCAAAAAAACATCCATTCTCCTCAGATGCTCTCCCTTAAGGCATAGCGGTTAAAGGCAAAGGTTGATTAAAGAGGGGTTTTCATGAGCTGTCATTGAGACCATGTTAGCTGCCAGAAAGTCTTCCACAAATAAGATCTATGAAAGGGTCTGGAAAGTTTTTATGACTTGGCTTAGTCAAGAGAAGGTTCATCTGGAAGATGTTTCAGTGATGCAAATTTTGGAGTTTTTGCAGAAGGGCTTTGACAATGGTCAAAGAGGTACCATATCTCTGAATGTGACTCTCTTTGAGTAATTATTTACAAAGTAAAACATTAAGCAGTATTTTCATTGTCTTACTTTATTTTTCATAACGTGCACATCAGGCAGTATAAAAACTGTTTTCCCCTCAGAAAAATGCTCTGAAAAATGCTTTGAAGTTTTTGATGGCATGGGAGTGTTTTGGATTTTTATCCTACAAGAATGTCAGCATGTCTGAAAATATATTTTTGTGAACCTCATAACAACTGGCAAAAGTGAAGGATGTCTTCTGTTTGTTTCAGACTATTTACTTAAAGCACCTGTCAGCTTTAGTCTTTACCACAGTTTCTTTGATTGTAGGCATGTCTTCATTTTTAATAGATGATCTTTTTACTAAAATTATGAAATATACTGTAAATATATTTGACACATTCAATGCAATAATTCTTCTAAATAGGAATAATGAATAAATGAAATATTATTAAATGTCGTGCATATGGGAAATATTCATTATCATCACTACCAAACACAATTTAATTTTAAAATACATGAATTACAGTACATATTTAATTGTAATGAAATGGATAATTGCCCACCTGAAGTCTGTAAATGAGATATTTGTTCTCTGGAATAATGTTATTTCTACCTTATATGATGCTTTTTAAGCTCATTCGATCAGTGGTCAGCGCCTGTCTTGCAGTCCTGATCCGGGAGCCACTGCAAAGAGTTTGTATGATTTAACATTTTGTGCAAAGAAGAGCAATTGTGATCATGATTTAGAAAAATCCCATTCATTTGTCAACATGACACATGAATCAACATGCAGTGTAGATATCTTCATCATCCTGTAGGGGTACCCTGGACTGCAACTACCTCCAAACCAGGTTCTTATAGCACCCTGCATCAGTATGTTGATGCACCAAACGTATCAGGCACACATATCACTCAACATATGACATCATCTGGACCATATTAGGTAAACCTGGTAATTCCACTATACAGTGGTTGGTTTTATAAGGAATGGGATATTTTAAACCTGCAATTATACACTTGTACTTTTAACCTACATCACAGAGAACTTTGTAAGCATCTTTTTGCTTAGAAACTTTATGTGGTCCCTTGTGGTACACTGATTTGCCATCAAAACCTACAATATATGTTTATAATTCTCAAAATATCCATCTCACAGCTGTTGTTAGAGGACCGGGTAGGCATAATCATTTCAAAATCAATGTTTGTTTTAGATTATGCACTTTGATTTGACATGTTGAAAATTTACAATCCAATATAGGCAATTTATTTTGCATTAAAATATTCTCAGTTTTTTGTTTTTATAGTAGATATATAATTAAGTTTGTTACCTATGAATTTCAAAGCCAAACTGACAAAATGACAAATATACAGTAGTTCATTTTCCCAAGACCTACAAAGGTTCTACTTCAAACACAGTTAGAATAAATTCCAATTTGAACTTGAATGTATTCTGTGACAAATTTGCTCACTTTCACTGTCCAAAATTTCAGATAATTATTGTAATAACAAATAAAAATGAATTTTTCCATCCCTACTAAAATGTTTCCTTTGACAATTAAACAGTGCATGCCGCAATAATTATAATAATACACTTCTCTATACCTAGTCTTTATTACAACTCTGATTAAATGAAGGGGTTGATCGAAATTTATTATTAAAATTAAATTATATGGATAAAGGGCCAGAGTATGATAAATCTCGAAAATAATTTGAACTTTTTTAAAAAACTCAAATTAATTTTGAATAACTCCCTAGTAGAATTTGACAGCTTTCACCATAAAAAATCAAAAATTCTAATTAGAATTTTCAATTCCACCTTTGATAAATCTGTCCCTTAGTATTTGTGAAACCTGAAATATGAAAGGCTATCTTCATGTGTACCCAATACACTTTTTGACTTTTACACGTCTTCTTCTACTCCCATGGCTGAAGGGTCAGGGTGGCGCACCTGGGCCTAAAAATTTTTGGTGAGTTATGTGAATCTACTTTGGGACCTTGATCATTGCTTAATAAAGTACTTCACGACTTTCTTTGAAATTTGAAGGTGTGGTTTATAAAGTACATTTGTCCAATCAAATATCTCATACCATGCAAATATTCATGTTAAATGTACAGTGATTTCTAATGAAAATCTGATAAGCATGGATTCTGCAGTTTCTGTAATAAAATAAAAACACAGAAAATGCAAATAGCAGCTTCCTTGTCTAACACACTCATAGTAAATATATCATCTAGAAATTCAGTTCTATTGACACCACATTTAACATTTTGACAAACATATACTGTATGTAGTTGCCATCATCTAAGAAGATCTTAAACAACACTAATCAGTGGCCGAATGCATACTATTTTTTTCTTGCTGCCATTGGCTCTGTTTCACTTTATTATGCACCTGGATGCGGTTTATTTAGAATTTCTGGTTATAAAACGTTATGTTTTTTTTTTCCATAAAAGGAACCCTGTTTAGCCTGGCAAAGGTATGGTGCAATATAACAGAGTCCCCCCTAAGCATTTGCTTTTCTACAAATTGTAAACATTAAGTGGTATCAGTTGTACAGTTAGAGGAAGATTTATTAATTATTCATAAATAACCTCCCATTTGAGTTATGAGTACATTCGAATTTATTCAAGTAAAAAAAAAAAATTCACATAAATTCCAAAATTCGACCTTTGATAAATAATTAATCTTTCATGTGCTCTCTGGAATGCCAGATCTGTTTGCAACAAGCTCACCGCCATACACGACCATTTCATTGCAAATTCCTTTAACCTACTCGCACTTACTGAAACCTGGCTTTCTCCTACTGACACTGCCTCACCTGCTGCCCTGTCCTATGGGGGCCTACACCTTACTCATACTCCCAGACCTGGTAACAGACCTGGAGGTGGGGTAGGTTTGCTTCTCTCTCCCCGCTGTACTTTTAAAGTTCTTCCACCTGTTCCCTCTTTATCATTCTCCTCATTTGAGACTCACTGCATTAGGCTCTTTTCTCCTGTTTCACTCTGCATTGCTGTTATATATCGACCACCAGGACCAACTGCACAATTTCTGGACAACTTTGCCGCCTGGCTTCCTTACTTTCTTTCATCTAACATCCCATCCATCATATTAGGTGACTTTAATATACCCGTTAACAACATTAACAACTCTTCTGTCTCTAAACTTCTTTCACTAACCTCCTCCCTAGGCTTATCTTTGTGCTCAGACTCCCCCTCTCACTCCAGTGGTAACACTCTGGATCTCATATTTACCAGACTCTGTTCAACCACCAATTTTACTAACTCACCATTTTCCCTCTCTGATCACAATATGCTCACATTTCAACTCTCACTAACTCCCTCCTCACCCCCTGCTATTCCCCAAACACGTACTTACCGTGACTTGCAAGCTGTAGACGTGTCACATCTCTCTTCTTCCTTTGACTCTCTTCACTCTAATATCTCAGCCATCTCATGTCCTAATGTGGCTACCTCTGTCTACTATAGTACTCTCACCACTGCCCTAAATGAGCTTGCTCCTATAAAAACCAAACGTTCTAGACCCAAACCACTTCAACCTTGGCATACTGCTCATACAAAAGCGCTCCAAAGACACTCACGTGCACTTGAGCGTCGCTGGCGCAAATCCCGTTCAGAATCAGACTTTTGGAGCTACAAATCTGCCCTGCGCTCCCCTGCAGAAGGGACATTACACTACTCAACCCCCCTAGACTTCCACCACCCTTCCTCCACACTCCCCAGTCTCTCCTGTGCTCCTTCACCCCTGTCACTGATGAGGAAGTCTCAAAGCTTCTGGCCTCTTCTCACCTTACCACCTGCCCGCTTGATCCAATTCCCTCAAAACTTCTCCGCAATACCAATCCTGGTCTAATCAAAGCCTTAACTCACCTATTTAATCTTTTGCTCTCAACTGGACTGTTTCCTTCTCAACTAAAACATGCTCTTGTCACCCCCATTCTGAAAAAACCCTCTCTTGATCCCTCAAATCTTGACAACCTCCGACCTATCTCTCTGCTACCTTTCATCTCTAAACTACTTGAGCGCCTAGTCTACAACCGACTTACCTCATTCCTCTCTGATAATAACCTGCTAGACCCCCTACAATCTGGTTTTAAGCCACAACACTCCACGGAAACTGCCCTGACTCGACTAACTAATGACCTTTTAACCGCTAAAGCTAACAATCATTTCTCACTACTAATACTGCTTGATCTCTCAGCCGCATTTGACACTGTAGATCACCCTCTCCTCCTCCAGTCCCTCCAGTCGCTTGGCCTTCGTGATACAGCCCTGTCCTGGTTCTCTTCTTACATCACCAATCGTTCCTTCAGTGTCTCCTACAATGGAGTATCATCTTCTCCCCTACCTCTTTCTGTTGGAGTTCCTCAAGGCTCTGTCCTAGGACCATTACTATTCTCCCTCTACACTTCCTCCCTTGGCAAATTAATAAATTCGTACGGTTTCCACTACCACCTCTATGCTGACGATACTCAGATCTATCTCTCATCTCCTGATATCAACCCAGAACTCCTAACTCGCGTCTCCTCCTGCCTGTCCGCTATCTCTACCTGGATGTCGCAACGCTACCTTAAATTAAACCTCTCCAAAACTGAAATGGTTCTCTTTCCTCCAAATAACACCAGTAGCATCCCCGAAGTATCCATCATAGTCAACAATTCCACTATCACCCCCTCTCCCCAGGCCCGGTGCCTTGGGGTTATCCTAGATTCTGCCCTGTCATTCACTCCTCATATCCAGTCACTTATCAAATCATGTCACTTCCACTCAAGGAACATATCCAAAATACGATCATTTATCACCCAAGACGCTGCCAAAATTCTTATTCACTCTCTCATCATATCGCGTCTAGACTACTGTAACTCTCTTTTAATTGGCCTCCCCCTCCAGAGACTGTCACCTCTCCAGTCCATAATGAACACTGCTGCGAGGCTCATACACCTCAGTAACCGCTCCTCCTCTGCCTCGCCATTCTGTCAATCCCTGCACTGGCTTCCGTTACCTTTCAGAATCAAATTCAAATTAATGACACTGACTTTCAAAGCACTTCACAACTATGCTCCACCCTACATCTCTGAACTCATCTCTATATACTCACCCACTCGCTTACTACGCTCCTCTACTGACCTCCTACTCAACTCTTCTCTCATTACCTCCTCACATGCTCGCATTCAAGACTGTGCTAGGGCTGCACCCCTCCTCTGGAACGCTCTCCCACGGTCTGTCCGACTTTCTCCCAACCTTTCTGCTTTCAAAAAATCTCTGAAAACGCACTTCTTTCGAGAAGCCTACCCTCACTCTGCTTAACTACCAAACGCAACACCACATACAGTACCACATTTCTCACCCACTTACTTCGATCTTGCCCACTCCCACACCTTGTGTATTACTCCCTTCCCTTTAGACTGTATGCCTATGCATAGGGCCTTCCTCACCTTTTTGTACCTGTATTGATTGTGACGTTTGTTACTCCATATATTCTATATATGTAATTCGTGTGATGTAGTTGTATAATCACATTTACTTTACAGTGCTACGCAATATGTTGGCGCTATATAAATACATGTTAATAATAAAATAATAATAAAATAACCCCCTTAGAGTTTGAAAGATACATGTATGTCCACAAGGACAGTTGTACTCCCCATTATTCTCCAGCAGTCAGTTATACTCAAAATTAATTTCACTAAAGGTTCTTGCCTCAAAATATGGTCCTTGCACTTCTGCACCATCCAGTCCTTCCTGCCTTTTAATCCAAACTGAGCACTGCTGCACCAACCTCCAAACCTCCTGAGCATTACTGCGCCAACCTCCAAACCAGGCGGTAGCTCCAGGTTGTCCTCAGAATAGGTTTGAGTTGTGCTGAAAGAATATAACACTCATGTTACTCACATGCTGAACACCAGAGAGGACGCCAGTGAACACCAGAAATGATGCCAGACAGACTTAAGGGGTTATTTATCAAAGTTCAAATTTATCTCAATATTTTCTAAAAAAAACTCTGACCAAATGCGCACTGGGCTTTTACCCTTATTTATAATTAAATTTTTGCTGTACGGGAAAAAAACATTTGCACGATTTTTTTGATTTTTCACCCAAAATTTTTTCAGCCGAAACTCAGATTTTCTCAGGTTTTTCAGCTGAAAACTCAGAATTCGTATGTCTTTTGCCTGAAAACTTTGGGCTATTGCATGAAACCCAGCGCACACCAAAAAAATAATTGGGACTTCTCCCATTGACTTATATGCAACCTCGACAGGTCTGAGATGCTGGATTTTCAGATTTGGGATTTAATAATTTTTTCGTGATATTTGCATTCAGAGTTTAGTAAATAACCCCATAAATATTCGGTGCAATAAGCACACTCGCAGTTGTGTTAATTTTGGCAAATCTGATTCAATTGCGGTAGGAACAGCAATCAGAAAGGACAAGTACATTATTGCTTATAAAGCTGTGTTTTAATTAAGGACAAAACTCAGCACACTTTTGTACCTGCTAAACAAAATAATTAATATTTGTATCTGGTTCTTTGCCTTTTAAAAATCTTTGCCATTTGGGTATAAGTTTTTTTCATTTCCTACTAGCAGTATCTGTCTTATCTCTCTTAATACAGTAATATAATAAATATGCAATTCTTAATACAGGTATTGAACCCATTATCCAGAATGCTCGGGACTTGGGGTTTTCCTGGATAATTTCATATAAACAGTAAATAAACCCAATAGGCTGGTTTTGCTTACAATAAGGATTAATTATTGTATATTTTAGTTGGGATTAAGTACAAGCTGCTGTTTTATTATTACAGAGAAAAAGGGAATCACTTTTAAAAATTACAATTATTTCATTATAATGGAGTCTATGGGAGGCAGCCAGCCCTTAATTGCCTTTCTGGATGAAGGGTTTCCGGGCTTGTACCACATTTATGTAACATGAAGATGTGAATTTGCATTTATACCCTATATTGGTATATTTTTCCATCTCCAGTAAACTATCAATTACAAAATATCATCATCATCATCATCATTTATTTATATAGCGCTGTCAAGATACGCAGTGCATAATATAAATATAATATGGAACCATGTGCCTGAATATAATTGATAAGGCAATGAAAAGGTGAAATTAAAATGCAAAATTAGTAAACCATGTGGATAAGAGCTGATCCTCTCTGTAGTTATATTTAGCAGCCTGTTTACACTTCAGCAACTCTCCAAATGTTCCTTAAAAGATAATTTTGCTTTTGTCACTCTATTTAGAATCTAACTTTAGAATAGCACATTTGGAAGTTTCGCATTCTCTTCACTAATATAACTAATAAATGATTTTGAAATGGCTACATTTGCAAAATATACCAAATGTCCTACACTAAAATCCTGTGCACAGCATGTTAAATTTAATTGTTTAAATACCTGTGAAAATTATGCAGCACTTCTATTAATGAAATCTCTTTAGTTAATATGATTCATGCAATGTGTTATTAGGTCAAAGTTCAGAAAAAGACAGAAGGGAATACATATAGCAGGAAGGGCTAAGTGCAGGCACTTAGTATATGCAGCCCACATGCATGTAGACCGTTGTACATAACCCCTATAGTATGCAAAGCTGTCAGACTTGTTTTTTACTACTCTAGCTATACCCAGAATGGTTGGGATTGGATTTAGCAAATTAATACAAATGAATAAAATCTAATTAAATGCCTTGTCCCTTTTCCCATGAAAACCTTTTGAACTGGAGAGCATCACCTTCTCTCAACATGGATGATTGGGGTGGGACCTGTGGGTCTTTACCTTGCCTTAACAGAATATGGGCTCAACAAGAGAGATCCACCACATTCCAGCCACTCTCCCTACCCTAAAGAACGAGGAATATGTAAGCAAATGCAGGGCCAGTTTTACTATTATTCCTTACTCATTTATTTTATAATAGTTATGAGGAGCTGTCAGACAAAGGGCATGGATACCAAATTACTAATAAATAAAAAACGGAACCCTTCCCTTACAAATGGTATAACTATAAAATAATACTCCTTTACTAAAAGTGTGCTCTACCCTGCTTGCCAATAGGATGATGAGACACCTTTAAGTCTTGTTTTGCCTAAGCTACATTGTCTTTGTCCACCATGATGTTGAATTAAAATCTCCATACAGAAACCAGAAGTGAGCAAGGTATATCCAGTAAACATGGCTATAAACATGGCTATAAACTGCACTTCATAGTCTCATGGCCTAGATAAAAAAAAAAAACACCATAAAACTATGCTTACACAAAGAATTTATTCACCGGTGCCAAAAATAATTATGCCAAAATTACCTATTAAATAAGTGGTGCTAAAGTAATGGAATTAAATAAAGTTTACAATTACAATGTCCCCTGTCATATGCATTCCCTTTATTGCAGGGGGGCACCATGATAGTATATGCATAATTTCATTTAACTGTTTTGTCCACTTAGAACTGTCCTCCAAACCAATATATGCCCCTGTTTACCTCAAAACAGCATCAGTGTTCTACTTTGCAATGAGCGTAATCACTAGGGAGTATATCCATGATAATGCCAATATGCATCATTCCATTGTTGCACAAGATACTTTGAACTTTAGAGAGATAACCAGGTATGCAGAGGAAGGAGATAGTTTCCTTTAGTCACTTAGGTGTAGTGAGCTCCATTCACTTATAGAGCATGGTCAAGTTACCTCTGTTAACCAGGGGGTGATATAGGAAAGGACAGATGCTTTCTTAGTGATATAATTAATAGAGCACATAAAATATCAGGGACACTCCTAGAAAATCTGAGTAGAAGGGTTGCATTTATTTTTTAGAGAGTTATAAACTTAATGCAGAGAAAATATACTGTATAGCAAACTACATGCTGTAGCCCATAGGATATTATGGATTTTGACTGCTCAAAACTGTCAAATTCTGGTGAAACAAATTTGGAAGTGGGGAAAACGTACCCAATGTTTATATGTTATATATATTTTAATCAGAAAATAAACTTTTTTTCGGATTGTACAATATTATCTTCTATCCCATTTCAGTTAATTAAGAAAAATGAATTACATGTTTCTTCCAATGTATTTTAGTACATTTTTATTAAGCCATGGAGTGCTCTCACAATTTTTCCTTTTTGTACTTTGTATTGTAGCAGATTTATTCTGTTTGGAAGTTCAGCAGCTAAGCTGCAGGCCAGGCTTCCATGTGGTTGTAGCACCCCCACACCTGTCTCTTTAAATGGTGGAACAATTCCTTTGGAAATGGGTGTTGGTCTGGGCAGTTTCTCTCTCTCAAAAGCTGCAAGCGGGGGAGGTTATCTCTCCCCTTTGAAAGCTAATGGCAGGGGAGGACTAAGCCCTATGGAAACCAATGCCCAGGTCGGGAGACCTTATTTTTCAGGTAATGCTCCTATGCCGGGAGGCTTTAGCATTTGAAATTATGACCAGAGGTAAATAGTTAGGGACCGCCATATGGGTTTTTACCTTGACGTGGTATGGTGGCTTATCAATCTTATGATCATAATTTTGTAACTAAAAAAACCCCTGTCTTTGTAAATACATGCATCTGCATAGATTACTGATATGATAGGGGACAAAGGAATGTGCATTGATCAATTTTTCTTTTTTTCTATGTCTGTAGTTAATTTGGCCAGATCAGTAGCACTTCCAATGTATTTTAGTACATTTTTATTAAGCCATGGAGTGCTCTCACAATTTTTCCTTTTTGTACTTTGTATTGTAGCAGATTTATTCTGTTTGGAAGTTCAGCAGCTAAGCTGCAGGCCAGGCTTCCATGTGGTTGTAGCACCCCCACACCTGTCTCTTTAAATGGTGGAACAATTCCTTTGGAAATGGGTGTTGGTCTGGGCAGTTTCTCTCTCTCAAAAGCTGCAAGCGGGGGAGGTTATCTCTCCCCTTTGAAAGCTAATGGCAGGGGAGGACTAAGCCCTATGGAAACCAATGCCCAGGTCGGGAGACCTTATTTTTCAGGTAATGCTCCTATGCCGGGAGGCTTTAGCATTTGAAATTATGACCAGAGGTAAATAGTTAGGGACCGCCATATGGGTTTTTACCTTGACGTGGTATGGTGGCTTATCAATCTTATGATCATAATTTTGTAACTAAAAAAACCCCTGTCTTTGTAAATACATGCATCTGCATAGATTACTGATATGATAGGGGACAAAGGAATGTGCATTGATCAATTTTTCTTTTTTTCTATGTCTGTAGTTAATTTGGCCAGATCAGTAGCACTTCCAATGTATTTTAGTACATTTTTATTAAGCCATGGAGTGCTCTCACAATTTTTCCTTTTTGTACCATGTTTCTTTTTGTCAAGTTTATAATCTTCGAAAGAGTCCTAATTGCTCATCTGGGAGAAAAACAGACAAAGAAAGCATCAGATGACTTACATGAAGAATAATATTTATCAGACAAGTCTGCCCTGCCCTATTATTTTAACATTTTAAGCTTCTTATGATGAATAAAGAATTTTCATACTAAATTCATATTCATGTTGTGACCAAGCCTCATTTTACTACTTATTCTATAAAATGTACAGTATTTGCCATGCACAGCTGCCATAGTAATAATAAATAAAATAGCTAACGTTGTGTTATTATGATGTCCCTGGTGGTTTGCTTATGCTAACAGAAGTACAATAAAAGTATTGAGCGGATTATTTAGAAATCAGTTATTCAGAAAGTTCCAGAAACCATCAGTGCCTTTACTATTTTTCACAGTGTATTGTTTACAATCCGTTTTTAATATTCATTAGATTTTACCCCACCATAAATTCATGTTGATGGCAAAATAATTGCACTTGCTTTTCACAGTTATCAGGGCCTGTCTATAAGGTCAAATTACCACTTATAGTATAGATTTGTAAAGCATCGCTCAACAAATTGCAAGAAATAATGTATTCACTGAAGTATTTGCACTACCCTAGACTCGAGGAAGTCCCATGAAGTAATAATTAAGCAGGTATTAAGGCAGTTTTTGTTTCAGTTTTTAAATAAAGTTGACCTCATTGCAAAAATAAATCAATTTATATTAAAGGATATTTCGCACTCTTGAAATTACTGTAGCTCCAGATATTTTATCTGTCGAAGAATATATACAAGCTTCTCCTAAAAGTATTAAGGGAACCTGCCATCACAAAATCAGCATGCATAGAATACCACTGCCTTACTGCCATGCAACTTTTTCATTAGTTTTTGCTTCAGGTAAAAATTCTGTTCTTTAAGTCTAAGAAGGTGGCTTTTGAATTTTGTTCTTTTCTATGTGATAAAGATGCCTTCTGTCTGTCTATAATGTTCTCTAATGTACTTGTAAAGACATATGGGGGCACATTTACTAATGGTCGAATATAGAGGGTTATATCGAGGGAATATTGAAGTTGAAGGATTTAGCGCTATTCGTTCGATCAAACGATCGAAGGAATAACCGTTCGATCGAACTATTAAATCCTTCGAATCGAACAATTCGAAGGATTTTAATCCATTGATCGAATGATTTTCCTTTGATCAGAAATTGCTAGGAAAGCCTATGGGGACCTTCCCCATAGGCTAACATTGATGCTTGGTAGGTTTTAGGTGACAGTACTTCGACTATGGAATGGTCGAATAGTCGAACGATTTCATAGTCGTAGTCGAAGTAGCCAAAAAAAATACTTCAAAATTCATAGTATTTTTTATTCTATTCCTTCACTCGAGTTAAGTAAATGTGCCCCATGATGTCCTGTCAAAAGCACACCTTTGTATCTAAACTCTTTCTAGCTCCTTAATGGAGAACTATCATGAAAATTAACATTTGACATAAGTTTCATCTCATAGAAACATGGTATAATCAATTTTAAAAATCTGTACTGGTTCTTGAATAAGGAAGTTACCCTTTACTCAAAAAAATATGGAGTTAGATTTTGATTGAAATTTGGATCCAATATATCCTTTGGGGGAAGTGTCCTTGTCCCTGTACAGTCTCTCTACATGCAGTATTTGTGCCAGAGTTGGTTATTTTATTTTGCACTGGAATTATTTGGGTTATTTAGCTAGAATACATCTTCTAGGAAAGGAAGCCTCCCTAAAAGATGTATTAAACCTATCTGTCAATCAAAATATATTCCCGACATCTGCATGAAGAGAGAGCTTGCGGATAGGAGAGTAGTATAAGAGTAACTGTTATATCAGAAATGGTACAACATTTTTAATTATATTTAGATATTTATATTTTGATGAAGCTTATAAATTTAAGTTGCTAAAAATATACTTCTTTTTGACATGTACTTATTCTGTGAAGTAGGAGTTCAGTGAGTGAGATAGGGGTTGAATTACACTACGAACCTCGGGGTATTGGGAAATGGTTCATCAGAATATCATGGTTTCTTTTCAATCTGTGGAATCAGGTATGTTTTTGTACAAAAAATGCATTAATTTATTTCTGGAGGTTCAGATAGTATTTATGAACCTTTTTTTTTACATAAGTGTAAATGTAAGAGTTCATATTAAAAAGGGTGGAATGTTTTCCTTTTATCTTCCTACTGGAGGCTAGAAATTGTGCTGCATACTCAAATTTAATTTAAAATATGGACCTTTAAAGAGGCAACATAATGTTTCTATTCCTTGGGTCACTGCCGTTTTTTTATTCAAGAGATAATAGCTTTAGTAGACCTTGACCAACACTGCCTAGAGTTGCAGTATGCTATCCACAAAACCCTCAAATCCTTTTTATTAAAGATGGCCCACAAAACAATTACACAATTTTTATTAACACTTTTATAAATACACTTTTATAAATATGCCAATAAAGTTATTTTATTAATATGCCAATAAAATAAGTCATTTGGATCAATATTACAGAAGCAACCCTTAACTAGAAAACAGACAGCTCCCAAAATGTTTGGATAAAAGATTATTTATATGCAATGTAAATCAAATACCAAAAATAAGGTGAAAGCTAAAATTAAGTGTGTTCAGACCCACATTTTTATTTAAGCTGTTGTGCTGGACTGTTCAATTCAGGTGGCAGGTGCTAACCACAAAGCTTGCCTAATCAATGGAGCATTTCTACCATAATACCTAGGGTGCATTATTCACCTCAGTGCTAAAAATGTAATGGAAATAATGATTTTAAGTGACAATATGTAAGGTTTGAAACAGAAATATCTTCAGGAGAAAAAAAAGTAGCTGGTAGCTGTAAGAATTAAATTTGACACTTTAATTACTGCTCCCCTTTGCGCTTTGCCTTTCTCTGTATAATTATAGTTGTTAGCAGGTCTACTATAGAAATGGATAAGCAATTGTTCTCAAAAGGATGTGACAAATTAGTAAGGAGAATTTATTAAGGACACTTTTTGAAACAAGAAAGTAAAATATTTTAAAATGTTTTTCCTTGTGCATATACTGTAATAAATGTGGTATTACACTGGGTTCTACAGGTTAAGGAACGAATATATGTAAGACATTCCTTCTTCTTTGCTTCATAGAAGCATATCTGCTGCACCCAGTAATGGTCATTTACAATGGCCATTTATAAAACAGAGTATGCATTTTTTTTGCACTTTGCACACTGTGCTCTGCTCTTTAAGAATGGCTGCAGGCATCTGCACTCAGGGACCTGTGGTTAAACCCTTCGAAAAGAGTGCTGCCTGCATTAGGCAGTGCTCTATTCAAGACAGGCAAATAGGTGCCCCCCTTGCCCCCTACCCATCCCTTAACTTGTGCATCATTCAGATGTAAAAGGTAGGAAGCAGCGGTAGATGCACGTCACAATAGGGCACTGCCCTTAGTGCCTGCCCCATGACAGAAAGGAATGGCACGAAGAAAAAAAGGGAAAAGAGGTTGAATTTAGATTTATATTAAAATATGCTGACCCTATATACTCTATAACCTGGGTGTGTAAAAATTTGGGCTTTGTGCATGAGACAGCAAATCACTCAGGCAATTCAAAACAGCTCACCCAGGGGGTTACAAAACCCAAGTCTACAGACCCGCCAGTATATAATTGCAAAAGTGGATTAGAGAATGTAAAGGAATGGCATCTGTTTGTCAGTAGGCACATATTGAGGATGTAAGCCTGAGAGCACTCGTGTGCATTTTTGGGCCTTAAAGAACAGACTGGAGTTTCTGTCACCAGTACGTATGTAATTGGTCTTTTGCAGCAGGCCATTTCACTTCAGGAAGGGTGTCTTGGAGACTCATCATCATCAACAGCATAGATACCAAATTTCAGATCCTTACTCGTAGTTTAAGAATCACTAATACAGTCAGTTCATCACACTTCATTTAAATGCTATAGTTTAAAGCCTATACTTCTTACATTATACTTTGTATAAGAGAACAAAATTCCCCTTCAAACAGGCAGTTAACTTAAAAATGTGTATACAGCAATTTTGACATTCTCGAGGTTTGCTTTATTAAAATGCTTTAATTTTATTTTCTGTAGAGTTTTGCCTGAATTTCTGTATAAGTCGAAACCCTGCCAGCGCAGTTACTTTATTACATCAATAACATATGAAAAATTAATCTACACATGCTATAACACTTCATTGTACTTCATCAGCTCTGGTAACCTCTTAATGTGTTTAATTGTAGTACTGCAATAAATGTTAGGAGCGTGAACCATGCTTCAATTAACGGCATGTGAAGCTACTCTATTATGTCAGACAATGTGAAGGCAAATGATCCACTGCTTGTAATTACATTGTACCTTTTAAAAGCCATTCAGAAATATAAGTCTTTATATGCACTGTTAAAATACTTAACCCAGGAACAGTATAACTGTGTTAAAAGTGAGAAGATTTGCATAAGCTGTGATGGTTGTGTGCTAAAAGGGACACTAACGTTCTGTGGGGGATTTTCTAATTCAGAAAATGTATGTTATTACAGGAAGAACAAAATGTGTCTGCTCTTCTCAAATTAATTTTGACAAGTACATTCAAGGTTTTATTCTTACTCTGTAATTTTCAAGAAACATAAAAAATTACGCTGGGGCAAACTTTACAAATGTGGGCAGGCCTCACAAATTTAAGAACCTTTGTAGTTAAGTAATTACAGGGAACGTAACTGGCTTTGCTAAAAAGAAATTTAATTTCTCCACTGTCACAGGTAAGGAGTTTGCAATAAGCGGCTCTGGAAAACAGTACATCTAAATTATATTTAAAATAAATTTACAAAAGGATATTTGTCCATGGTGCATAACCACACACAATGGTAAAAAAGCAGTAGCCTGTTGGTTCTTAATATACTTACCGCTATTATACAAATGTAGAGGTAACTTTGCAGCTATGCAACTTACCATAGGACCATTAACATGTATTTTCATTATTGTAACAGCATTAGACCATTAACTGAGAACTGAACCCTAAAATTGAACATGGTTAAAAATGCCATATTTTAAATGCTGAACTTATTGCACTAGCCTAAAGTTTCAGCTTCTCATTAGCAGCAATGATCCAGGACCTAAAACTTATCATGGGGGGGGTCACCATCTTGGAAAGTGTCTGCGACACTCTCAGTGGGCTCTGAGAAGCTGTCGAGAAGCTAAGTTTAGGGGTTGTCACAAATTTACAAGCAGAAACTGAGGTTTGCCTGTAATATAAAATTATGCTAAGGGACTGATTTTTAAATTCTGGTGCTATTTGCTCTGGTTTCTGAGCTGATGTAGTAATTATCTGTATTAAATACTTATCAGCCATATATTGTAATATTTCTATTCTGTATATACAGTATTTGGTGAGTTGGTCCATAAGCCCAATAATGGACAGCAGCACATATCCTGTGCAGTGAATCAGCAAAGAAGATGGAGAGCTACAGGGGAGATGCAGGGGCATCTTTGGAGGCACAGATATTCAGTTTGCATCAATTATTTTTTTAATTGATTAATTTAAAGTTTAGATCAAGACAGTGTTGTCAGCTTTTGATTTCACCATGGGGCACTAACCCAAACATTTGTTATTACTGATGACACAGTGGCATTCTCCGTTCAGTTAAGAGAAACTAAGCATGTTAATCCTTTTTATCAAGTGTCTTTTACACTTGTCCCCTTGCATTTAGGTTGAGAAAACTAAAACAAACTAATGGCACTTTTATTCTTCTTAATTATAGGAGACTGGCAGTGAATTAACTGAGCAAGAGAGGACATTAGACTAAACAATTATTTATAATATACTGAGTTAGTGGTCAGGTCATGACATCACATGAGTTGCTGAACCCATATCAGTGTGTTCCCAGCATTCTCTGTGTGTTGAAAATTAAAAGTTAAATATTAGTGTACCCAATACAGAACCCTGTTGGATCCCAATAAGACCCACTACTACCCCACCCTAAGAATGTACCATTGACAACCACCCTCTGTACATAATCCTGTAGTCAGTTTCCTATACATTTACAAACAAATTTATTAAGACCAAAAGATTTTAGAAAGCAGTGTTTTGTGGGGCACTATATCAAAAGCTTTATCAAAATCCATCAAACTTCTTACTAACCTCATCATAAAAAGCATCAAGTTTGTCTAACATGACCTATCCTTCATAAAGCCATACTGATTCCTGCCCAAAATGTCATTCTTCAGAACATCATTTGATTATGAATGTGATCCCTTAGCAAACCTTCAGATAACTTGCCCAACACAGATGTCACACTTACTGGCCAATAATTGTTAGGCTGAGCTCATAATCCTTTTTTAAATATTGGAATTAGCTTCCTCAAACCCATACATAGCATACAAGATGAAATAGTCTGAGAAAATCAGAAATAGCGGCAAAACTGAACTGTACTGAAGTTCTATAAGTACCCAAGGATGTATTCAATCTGGCCCTGACGCCTTGTTAACATGATATGTAAAAATGTATGTACTATATCCTGTGTCAGCCACTGACTAGATTAAGCTGAGCCATTTGTGCCGCTATTGGGTGGGTCTTGGAACTCCGTTTTCTATTGTATATACTGAAGAACCAATTAAAGCACATTTGCCTTTTCTGTTTCCTTTATACTCACAGTATTTCCATTTCCCAACAAAGTATAGCTTCCTACATTGTTGAGACATGTGACTCTCATTCAGCCATGTTTTAGCAACACCAATAATTATATATTTCTCCTCCAATGCCAGTACTTTCAGCTCTGTCATTTAACCAGTCAGATGAGTTCCCAGCTCCCTTAAGTTCACATTGTATTGCAGCCTCACCGTATTCTATTTTGATGTAATGGGCGCTGGGGTTTAAAATCTCTCTGCTTTGCACTGAATCTGTGCACCACCAACTATGAAAAGCAGAAGGACTTCAAGTACCAGAATCCATAACTTCACAATGGAACAAGGTGAGGTAGGGGTTGCAATACTATGTGAACCTGAGGGATGTTGGGAATTGGTTCTTTAGAATATCATGGTTTCCATTCTATCTGTAGAATTAGGTATGTCTGTGAACTTTTACAAATAGTGTTTATGCTTGTTTTCAACATAACCTCAATTGAATGACATAATTTCAAACTGAGATACCTTCCCCTTTAATGCTCTGGAACATAAAATAAGAAAGAAAAGAATTTAAGCATTAAACCGTGTTGTTTTTTTAAAAATGCTTTTTAAACAGTTTTGTCCTATTTACTTAAATGACTTATGCTAGGTCTTATGTGGAATAAAATATTAGTGATGGATTTAGTCTGATTTAAAAGTACAATACACACTTTACTTTATAAATATGTATAAATACAGGTACTACTATTAGCTCTTTGTGTTTGTTTCTTTGGTATGTGATGTTAAATTTTGCATATAGAGAAATTCAGTTTTATAACTACAATTTACACTATTTAATAAAAAATACAGGCAATTTGCAAATAGTTATACAACAGTGCTACATATTCACAAGCATCAAGGCTGCTTTAATATCCTGAGTTATGTTTTTGTTGTAATCTTTGCTTACACAGAAAACTTATATACTATATATAAACATATACACTTGTATATTATAGAGATCATTGCAATTCAAATGTAACTTGTGTATACATTTAGAATTCATGTTTACATTTCTGCTACAAGATAATTAAAAAAAACATCTATCTAGCTACATCTGTCTAACTATAAGGGGGGTATTTACTAAAATTATAATTTATTTAATTCTTTTTATTAAAACAAAGTTAGCCCTGGATTTTTCGAGCTTAATGCCCAAATTGTATGATTTTTTCGAGTTGTTGCATGAAAACACTGACTTTTTCGGATTATAGTATGAAAACCAGTGCAGATCCTGACAAATCCCTTCAAATAGTAAAAGGGACATCTGCCATTGACCTTATTTTTTTTACACAGTATGCTAACTAGACCCCTTACTGTCTATGCACTTTCTAAATTTTGTTAACCCTAGGTTTGCTGACTCCCAGTTGAACCATGAACCTGGAATTAGCAGTCTAAAAATTCTAAACCGTTAAAAATAGAAAATTAATGTAAATTGCAAAATTGCTCAGAGTTGCACTCTGATTCAGTTTGCATCAATTATTTTTTTAATTGATTAATTTAAGTTTAGATCAAGACAGTGTTGTCAGCTTTTGATTCCACCATGGGGCACTAACCCTAACATTTGTTATTACTGATGACAATGGCATTCTCCGTTCAGTTAAGAGAAACTAAGCATGTTAACTTGGAATTGTTGGATATGCTTTGCCAGCTATGAATTCTTAGTTCTCTGGATCTTTCAAATCATATTTGCATCTTGTCCATGTCAAATCCAAGACAAATTAAAGGACAATAATCTTCTTTGAATTGTCAAGCGGACCCTCATTTCATGGTAGTTTAGAATAATTATTTAGCTGTCTGGCATATTACACAACTGTTGCCTTTGGAAAATTAAATGATTGGTGTGAAAGATCATAAAATAATTATGCAGACATATTAATTAAACAAAAAGTCATGACTATTTGCCACTATTGTTAAGCCAGGAAAGCAAATAAGTGTCCAAATATTAATGCCTTATACCAAGAGACAGGGCCACTAAGACTTTTCTTCTTTGCCTAACTAATTTAAGCATCAAGACCAGAGTCAGATTGAGCCTAAATGGGACCCTTGGCAAGGTAGTGGTTTTGGGGCCCCCACCATTGGGGGCAGCATATGTGCGCCTAGGCAAATTTTTAAACAATGCCCTCTTTGGGAGATACACCCTTATTAGCACATCCCCATTGAATATAGTTAGCTAAGCATCTATTTCCTAGACCACAAATCTCATAATTCTCAAGCAAACGCCTTAGATTCATGCAGGGTTGTCAATTTCATTTATGATACTAACAAAACACTTTTACGGATTATTGCAGAGGCATGTAAAATACCCCCAGAGCTCTCCTGCCTGCACTCCCCTAGTACAGGCACTGAAGGTTCTCAGTAACTGACAAAATGATTGCCTGCACTTTCTGGGCCCCCCACCTTGCACTCGCCATTGCGCACATGCATGCTCGCTGCATGCTTGCACATGGGAGGGGTGGGGACATCCACGGACAAGTTGCCTTGTTTATATATGTATAAAACACATATGGTAACTGCAGTTACCCAGCAACCAGATCTTTATATAATTTTCTACTTTAACTTTCACAAGCTTGTTCAAAACTCATTGCTGACTGGTTGCAATTTGTACTTGTGCAATTTAGCAACTATGCTAGTAAATGAGCCTGAAACTAAATTTTATGTTTTGTGCATTGCTTCCAAAATTTATTAAATTAGGAACTTTTTAAATTCATTCTTTGGAAGTGGTTTACCTAACATTGCATAATACAGATAAAATTAGACAACATATAAATAACCTTTAGGCAGAAAACGTTCACAGCAGCAACATTTGGAGAGAGTTTTTGTGGTTAGCAAGCAAAGATAAAAATGCTTTAGAAATTAAACCAATTAAAAGTAGTATGTCACAAACATATTTAATGTACAAAATAAAATATATCATTTATACTATAAAACTAAAAACATGTACATATTTTAATACATTGGCTAATGATGTTGAAACCCACTGTAAGAAACCACAAGCTGCTTTAAGCACTAGTGTACATTTAGTTAGCAAGATAACCAAGTTGTCACCTTACAAATGAAGGCTTGGTAATAGAATGGATATTCACATAGTGATGTCATGTAGAAAAGTGTGTAAGGAATTTATAGAAGAGAATAATAGTTTATTGCTTTCATATTTGGGGGAGGCTTTTTTCTTCATTTATTCATCTTGTTCAATAAAGCACTCTTAAATGTACAAGTGACATATAATTATAAGATATATATGTAATAAATAAGTAAGAGTACCCAGTGTGGGAGTATAAACAATCAATATGTATGAAATGCAGGTTGTTTGAGTCTTACAAGTGCTTTCTGATGAGACAGAATTTTCCACTCCTTCATTAAGTCCATTATATGTTTGCATGTTTTTCTATTACCAGCTGGCTACAGCTTAGTCTGTTATCTACAAGCTCTCTTAGCTTGAGTTACACAGTCACATAGTTTATTAAAGGTAGAAGCAGCATGCATATTTTGAAACTCACTATGGATAACTTATAACTATATTTGTCTAGACTGTATCTTATCTGGATATCCAAAAGCAATATGTCCAAGCTTCCTGCAAATATCCAATATCTTGCACAGATTCTATTACCCTACATGGCTTTTTGTTCTTTGCAAACATTGTGCTGTGCCTCAGGCTAGAGAATGAGATCTGACCAACACAGAAATTCAGCATCTCCAGAGGCAAATTTAAAGGTATGGCTATTTACCGTCATACTGCTGCGCTAACCTATGTTTGAACAGTAACACTTATATTATTCTTAGCTTCATTCTTTTTCATGTTTTATTTGTCTTAAATTATTTTGTTCTAGCCAACCTTACAGCAGTTGCTTAAGTTTTATACTGTATTTTATAAATACCATTTCAGATAATGTTTTGGCAATGGCAAGGTTTTGGACAAGAACTGGCCATAGCAATTACTGTACTTTATGTCTTTCATAGAGCTTAGCCAGAACACAGAGATATTGAGTAAAATTTGAATAAACAATAAAACTATTTGCCCACTGCATTATAGCAAAACAACAGAATGTGCTTAGCAGTACAGCAACAGGCAAACATTTTGCATATCATGCTGCCAAATAATAAGGTGTAATTGGAAATACGACCTTGACATGTACTATTCTAAAATAGGAGGCTTTAAAACTTGGGAATTATGGTCAGAAACCAGGCAGTTCTATTTAGCTCTCCATCAAGATTACTATGTTGAAAAATCACACTACTGGCTCATTTCTAGGACCATTAGTAACATTTAGCTTTACCAACAAAGGGCACATGGGATTGTTATTAATTATACCATATTTCATACAAAAGAGTTCTCATTGAAACTATAAAGCAACATGGTATTAATTGAGAGAAACATTCTAATATACACTGTCAAAATGGAAGAAAAATAAATTTTTCAGTAAGGTAAACTAAAAAGAAGGGCAGTAATCTCATTTAAAGTGAGATGGAGACTACTTTTGTATGGACACTTTCCCATTAGAAATATATAAATCCAAATACATGTTAGTCAATTAAGTTGGTAATACAAGGCAGTATGCTAAGTTTCTGGCTAGTAAATTAACTCTTTCACTTACACTGTAACATAAGTGTTAATAAAAAAGTATTTTTTTGTTCTATAAAGAGACAGAAAAACTCTTCCTTGTTCCTGTTGATATTATCACTATTAAGATTACTTTATAAACACATTAATAAAAGTAAAAGCTATAAATGAATAGAGGTGTTAAACAATGACACACTAGAGCTAAGATCTCAAATCTGTGTTTGTTAGAAATAAACCTAACTTAATCAACCCCTATTCAAAAGCAGATCTGCATGCCAAAAATAGATCTATACAATAAGCAACAGATTTATTAAACCCATTGTATTTTTCCCATGTGAATCTGTGTAAAAATGTCAATATTTAATAATGGCAAATTATTTATAGCTAATGAAAAGTCTAGTCTGTGGTTTACCCAACCTTTTTATGTGTTTGTGTGTTTCTGTAATTTACTTTGGGCTTTTTTTTGCCTAAAAGGAAAAGTTCAGTGTAAAACTAAAAAAATGGGTAAATAGATAGGCTTTGCAAAATAAAAAATGTTAGTTAGCCAAAAATGTAATCTATAAAGGCTGAAGAGAACGGATGTAACAGAACTTCCTGCTTTTCAGATTTCCAACTCTGAGTTAGTCAGCGACTTCAAGGGGGCCACATGGGACATAACTGTTCAGTGAGTTTGCAATTGATCCTCGGAATGCTGCTCAGATGCATAAGCAAACAGGTATGACCCATGTGCCACCACTCAAGCTGAAAGTAGTGTACTCCAAAATCCAGTCACTCTTTTACATTGCATTACATTTTTAGCTAACTAACTTAATTGGAAATAATTTTTATTTTGCACGGCCTATTTACCAGGTTTTTATTTGTATACTGAACAATTCCTTTAAAGTGTGCACTTACTGTACTGTGAAGTGGCATAAACATTGCAAAAGCAAAGCTGTGGGAACTTTCTGGACATGGCATTTAGCAGATTGAATTTTGAACTTAAATTCAGAAACTAAGTAATGGCCTCTTACACTACTCCTTCAACATAAGTATGGTTAAATGGCCTTCTCGCTACATCATTTAGCATAACAAATGTCCCGACTTTTATATGCAATCTGCATGCAACATCTATTAATTCACTCTGAACATAACAGGTCTTAGACTTGGAACATGTGAACATAAAGTTGTGGCTTTCGCTATTGATTTATTATTTATAAAATTTTAACCCCTTAAATCAATCCATTATTTACTAAAAAAATTCAAAGAATTTGGCTCATTGTCCAACTAGAAAATAAATATGGAAATATACGGGGGGGGGGTATTTCTTTAAAAAACACTACTGTTAACCCCAACCGGAATGCGGGCTCTATTAGCCTGCACCTTTGGTTGGGGATGACATTTTTACCCAACAGGTGCCTTTAACATACAATCTCCAGAAATGTCAATGAAATAATGGGATTACATTATGTAGTAAAATGTTGCCCTGCACTGGAGGTCTTTTGAAACTGAAGAAAATTGCTAATACTCGGATTGTATATATTTGACATATTCTGATTATTCATATTGTTTTGTCTCATTCACCAAATAAATGAATGTCACGTACATTTAAGATGTTGAGATACCTGTTGCACATCAGAGAGAAACTGTAGAAAGGTATCTTTCTAAATCAACTTTTAATCACAAAGCAACAGGGAAAAGTTAGGTGGTGTGCTAAGAACAATTGCCTCATCTAGTTCCTATAAATCTATATTTTCCAGTGTCTTGCATACTTTCAAAAAATGGAAACTGCGTCATATACATTATGATGGTCACAGTGTGATCTATTATTGAAGAACACCTTGTACTTTTGCTTTTTTCCCGTTAATTTATTTTGAGATTGCTTTTTGAAATATATATTAACTGAAGTTTATATTCACCCTAAATCCAACACCATTGCATTTTAAACATATTTAAACATATTTATGAAAAATCTGTTACATATTTGCAGTAAGGCATCAGCAAGAGCTAAGCTTATTATCATGTTCAAGTCCACAACGTTTTAAAGGGATCAAGCCATGCTTTTCAAAAGTTAAGAGTCCAAATGGGCAAACACAATATTGAACAATTGTTATTCAAACCTGCCAGAGACAGTGTGACTGCAGAAAGGACAATTCTCACAATGTGATTTACAATGTCTGTGATGGCATGAAGGGGCAGTCAGGTTACTAGAGTCTGACTCTTTCAAAAGTATAAAAGGAAGCATGGGGAGAAAGAGATTCATCAGTGTCCTCATTATATTTTAAAATATAATCTTAATGAACAATGCATCTAAGGTTGTAAAAATGATAGCTGACTCATAGTGCACTAATTAAGGTATCTGCTATAAGGTATGTCACATGAAGAAAAGTGTGACATTGTGTTTTTTTACTTTTATTATATATCTGCTCAGGTGTTTCACTGTCTTAATTATTGTTTCATGCTTCTGGTTTCTCTTCAAAATGCTTCAAATAAAAGCATTTTGATTGGATACACACAAAATGTATATTTTATATGTTAAAAAGGAGAATTCATCTTACTGTGATTTTCCTTTCCATGCCAAATCCATGTCATATTTACTGGGTACTGCCCTGCTTCGCTTCTCCTATCAGAAGGACCCTTCCCAAAGCTTTAAAAGCCCAATCATACACCCAATCTGGCATCTAGTGCCAAGCTTCTAGAAACCATAAAAAGGATGGGAACCTGATGACATAGAGTTGGCCAAAAAAGGAATTGAAACTCCCACCTGGAGGGACAAAATAAATGACTACCATGAAAGATAAGAAGATAGATAAGAGCAGAGTATGGGGGCCCATTTACTTAGCTTGAGTGAAGGAATAGAAGAAAAAGTACTTCGAATTTTGAATGGTAAATGGTAATGTAAATCTGCCCCTAAATGTATCACTCATACACTCTTGTAATAAATGTGTGCCACTAAAAGAACACTATTGGAAATAGCTCAAGTAGTGGAGTAACTGCAAGATTTACCAGGAGATAAACCATACAGTCAGTAACATTCAACCTGCACTTATCTTGGACTACAAACCAATGCACCATGCACGAATGTAGAATAAACCAGTAGCTCACACCACCTACTTGAGAATTTAAACAAGAATACTGCAGGGAAATTAAAGAGCAACCACCTATCGTTTATTGGACAGCCAAACTTGTCTGGAATCAGAACGAAAAGGCCTACCTGGGTATAACATGGTATAGAAGACTGGATAAACAGGGCAGACCAAGGGAGTAGAATATCACAGCAAGTCAAAAAGCCAGTGATTTCTACAAGCTCATGCTGTCTCTAAAATAGTAATGGTTTGAGAAGACTGAGCATAAAATACATGGCCTGTGAGGTTCCAGGAGCATAAAACAGCATAGACCAAGATTTAGTCAAGTGTTGAAACTAGTTTTTATTACCATATGCTCATGATCCCCAGCAAAAATAGTTTGGATAGTGTTAAAGGATCTGAATTCCATATAAAATGGCTATATAAATAAACATACATGTACTCATGCCTAACATTTACAGGAATACAGTTCTTTTGAACCTACAAGGATACAACCTGGTCAATATAAAAGTTTTCAAACAAATCCACAAAAAGTGGCAAATCTCAGTCATACTGTTGACCGAGATTGAAAATTCTTCTTTGACTGTAAATTACTGGAAAACTACCTTCTTATCCTAGGGCTTCAGCCCATAAAATTTAACAGATACACTAGTTAAAGACTATTCTTTAACAAGCCGCCAAGACAACTAAACAATACAATCTAGAAAGTAGGATATAAGCTATACACCTAGATCTCTACTACTCATAAAACAATGACCACGGCCATAGGCAGTCATGGTATAACCATATTTCCCTACTGTCCTGTTTTCCTGCGGGATAGTCCAGATTTTGGCAGCTCAGCCTGCCATCCTGGGTTTCTTACTGAAATGTCCCGAGTTTCTCTTTGATCTCCATCAATGACGTCAGAAAAAGATTTCTAAAACAATTAGGGTTACACATAGAAATAAACGTCTAATGGGGGAATGTAATAAAAGTTGCAAAGAGCAAAAACAATTAGCACAAATAAGTCACATAAAAGTCATTAATACTCTTCTAAACTGTTATTACATTGCAAATTTTAATTGCACATTGCCCACTTTTAAGAAGAGCTTGAAGGTGTCGTAATCTTTTGGAGCAAACATAACTATTTCAGTATGAAGTTTTATTACATTGACTATAACATTCTTTCACTGTCGGAAGTGGTTGCTAAACAGTTTCTGGATTCGCAAAAGCTATATTAAATTCGCACAAAGGCAAATTTGTTCGCACAGAGGCATAACTTTTCAAATTGCGAATATTTTTTCAGTTACTTTTATTACATTGCCCCATTATTGGTTCAATGAGCCTTTTAGCTAAATGAAGACGCGTGCTGTCAGACTTTGAACGAGTTTTCCACTTTAGCTACAGCAGCATAGTCCCGCTGATCACTTTCTGCATTATATTACATTCATTTAATATACTGTGGCCCCTAAGTATATATTTAGCCCACTGACTGGCCCCATATTATACTAAATTATATATGATAGAAACTGGACAGGCCTGTGCAAAAGTTACCTAAAAGCAAGGCCTTAAAACAATGCACCAGTTATGACTGCAGAGTCTACATTAATAACTAAATTTGCATTCAGATATATACAGTAAAAGGTTATTTAAATCGATGCATCGGTGCATACTGACTTTTGTACTAAAGAAATAAAGATAAACCTCAGTATCTATCCTAACAGACGATGATTGATATCATAATCGATTATAAAGAACCTTATTGTTCAGCTTCTTAATACAATATCCTGCCATACAAATAAACCATGTGGCTTAGATGCAAAACAGTGAACTACTATGCCCTGAACCACCGATGGTCTTGGAGATCAACAGTAGGGGTATCTGGCAGATCCTGAAGCCATGGCAATATTTAGAGCCTTATTGAATAAATAACCACAAAATCAGACCCAAGAACCACAGCACAGCAGTGGCAGGATTCAGTATAAAGTTTGCCTTAGAAATAAGCAGGCACATAATTAGGTCATAGAACCTTGATTGTAGCTAGCGAATTACATATGGCTGATTACTAGCGATTGGCAAATTTTTTCGCCTTGTTTCACCGCGGAAATGACGTCCATAGACTTGTATGGCTCTGTGCGTCAAAAAAGTTTTGCAGCGCTTTAAACTTTTTTTGACGCCCAAAGACTTTAATGGGCGTCTGCGTCATTTCACGGCGGGGAATTTTTGGCAATACAAAATGAGTCAAATTCGCCCAACCCTACTGATTATTACTGCATCTCAGCAAACCTACAGTTCTGAATAAAAAAAAGTAGAGAACACACATTTATCGAATAGCTGTGAAATTCAAGTTAGTGTTGGCTGCTGTAATGCAGCAAGTGTATAATACCGGTCTGCATGTAAACATAGATGATGGTTGTATGCACTGAAATTAGCCCCTGCGCTCTTACTAGAGTATACAACACAGTCACAGCTTAGCGGTTTGTATTGGCCTCTAATGAAACAAATGTATAACACACATTTACTGACTTGTCTTTGTATTTAAGACAATGAATCAGCCTCTAATAAAGCAAGTGTATAATACTGTACATCAATACTACTTGCTACTAAGCCACTTTATGTATATAAGTACATGCAGCAGAGCTGCCACATCTAAATACCTGTGTAATACATATACAATGTTGGTTGTGCATTTAAACAAATTATGACTGCTGCATTTATGCAAATACAATACTTATGTGCAGGATAGCTGCTTCATTTAAAAATGCGCATACCGTATATACTCGAGTATAAGCCTGCCTGAGTATAAGCCGAGGTACCTAATTTCACCTACAAAAAAAGGGAAAACTTATTGACTCGAGTATAAGCCTAGACACAACTACAGCCCTGTCTTCCAGCAGCGCACATTCTGCCAAAGCCCCCCCCAGCGATCAACCGGACTTCTTTGCAAAGTTGATGGTGACAGAGAATTGCCAAACAGATTACTGTGTGCATTGTGGCACACACTTACTGGAGCAAGGACCCAGGTTCTATTCAGAAAAAGTTATATATCCATGTAGAAAGCTGAAGCACATTGGGATTTGTCAAGATAAAACTTATTTTATTTTATAAGATCAACGTTTCGGTCCACACAGGGATCTTTATCAAGATATATATATGAGACTTGGCTGTTGCATTTAAGTCAGTATTAGCTGCTGCATTAAACAAGCATATAATACATAAACAGTATGCTCCAAAAGTAATCAATGATTTTCATTTGAATTGAATGTTGTTTAAAACAAACATGAGACACATATGACCCATAACAGAATAACTATAACTGTTATGGAAAGAATAACAGTGCACCCTCTGTTGGTTCTAGCCAATTTGTGACCAAAGGAAAATCGTTCGGTCGATTGATTAAAATCCTTTGAATCATTTTTCCTTCGATCATACTAAATATTCAAAGTCAAAAGATTTTACTTAGACGGTCGAATATTGAGTGTTAATTAACCCTCGATATTCGGCCCTAAGTAAATGTGCCCCATAAAGTCTGGCAGACCTTAATACATTGTCATAACTACCCACTGCCATTTCAAGCCCTCTAAAGGTGTATTAATAGCAATACGTTATTGTGAATCTCATTCAGTTGTGCTAAATATACATCCATTACAGATAGCACTTCATATTCATAAATGAGCCCTTATAAATACAAATTAACACAGTTTTACTAAATATCACATATTTGTTTGTTACAAATACAAACTTTAATTTTGTGCCAAAACTGACCCTCTGAGTAAATTGTGTTAAGATGTGTAGCCTTTTAATGGAAGATACTTGAAGAAAAATATTTTTTTGCTATTTGGCAGGATCATGTATTAATAGTAATATTCCAGTTAAAAATTCATGTTAGTAAAAATGTCAAGTATGTGAAATGCACAAGTAATTTAAAGGACACTTTCTTGTTTTACTTCTTCTTTTATGTAATGTTTGACATTTGTAACTTACTCCACTGTATGTTGTAAGCTGTTACAGTCCAGTACCATTTCATAACCAATTGCTTCATCTCTTTCAAAGAACGGTTATTAAACCTTATAAGTCCTTAGGCTGTTTATAAACCCCAAATGTATACCACAGTTTTTAAGATTCCAAGATCTCATTCCAGTGAACATTCGATGTGGAGGCTTCCATCACAAAATCTATTACACCAATTTTTGATGAGAAAATTGCACTGGCTGCTTTCCCAATTTTCCTTCTGTTCATCAAGGCTCATGTCTCTGCAACTCATTCAAGATGCAATGAGGATTTTTTGTGCTGCTGAGTAAACTTCAAAGAGCTACTTGTACAGATTTTCTTTTCCCCTCTTTGTGTAGTTAAATGGATAGGTATAGCATTGGTGAGGGACAAGGTAATTTAGGTAAGCTTGATTTCCCATCAGATACAATAAATTGAGAATGAGATCTCTAGCCTCTTTAGCCGAATCGAACATTTGCCATGCCTTATAGAAGGGGAAAAAACCTTTGAATTATAGCTGTATTTCATCTAAGCATTGTACAAAATGCTATTGAGATGTTAAATTGAATCACTGCAAGCTGGTATGCTGCAGAGCACTCCTTAAACTATGCTGCATATTTCTGAAATAAATGTATCTTAAAGTTAACAATATAAAATATTAAAATCCAATAACTACATAATTATCTTTATCTAACTCTGTAAAATTGTTTTCACGAAGTAGGTGATTTATCATTTACAAATGCATCATCTTTTAGCAATTTCTAGTGCAATTTAATATTTAATTGATAATTCTCTGGAAGTACTGTATAATTAATTGGAAATATTTTATAGCTACAACATACTTGCAATTGTCCACTTATGTAATGGTTATGTTAAGGGTGACTTTTTATATTATATTCAATAGAATATTATTGGGGGAATGTAATAAAAGTTGGTAACAGAAAAAATATTCGCAATGCAAAAAGTTATGACTCTGTGCGAACAAATTTGTGAGAATTTAATATAGCTTTTGCGAACCCGGAAACTGTTTAACAAACACTTCCTGCAGTGGAAGAAGGTTTGAGAATTTTATAGTTAGCGCCAGTGCACAGTGAATGTAATAAAACTTCTTACTGAAAAAGTTATGATTGCGCCAAAAGATTACGACACCTTCAAGCACTTCTTAAAAGTGGGAAATGAGCAATTAAAATTCGCAATCTAATAACAGTTTAAGGAAGAGTATTACATTGCAAAATTAGGCTTTTTATTCTTATTTGTGCTAATTGTTTTGCTCTTTGGGAATTTTATTACATTCCCCCATTAGTATGTTATGTCCCACAAGCAGAAAAATAAAAGGTAGTGCATGTGAAATATACATCTTATTATATTGTAGATAATTCATGGGCAAGACATGCATTAAGAGGCACAATGCTGCATTCTAAATTGAAATGTCAGTACAGGTATGGGACCTGTTATCCAGAACAGAGCATTCCTGAGCATTCTGAATAAGGGGTCTTTCTGTAATTTGGATCTTCATACTATTAGGGGCACATTTACTAAGGGTCAAATTTCGAAGTGGTAAAACTTCGTAATTCAACCATCGAATTATAGAAATTCGATAGTCAAAGGGTTTTTTTGAGTGAATTTAGCCGATTTAGATCGATTTCAAATCCAACAATTTAATTGATCCAAAAAAAGATTTTCAAAAAAAAAACTTTGACTTCTAAAAGGCTAACATAGCAATTCGGCAGGTTTAAGGTGGCGAAGTGTCGAAGTCAACGTTTTTTAAAGAGACAGTAATCCGATTTTCCGATCACTTTGAATTCACTTCGACCCTAGTCTACTAAGAAATCATTTAAACATTAAATAACCCCAATACAATTGTTTGCCTCCAATAAGGATTAATTATAACTTAGGAACAAGCACAAGGTACTGTTTTATTGTTACAGAGAAAGAGGAGATAATCTTTAATGTGAATTATTTGCTTGAAATGGACTGTATGGGAGATGGGATTTCTGTAATTCAGAGCTTCCTGGATAACAGATTTCCAGATAATAGAGCCTTTACCTGTATATTGTATATAATTCAATCAGATAAAAGCAAATTCTCACACATACAATTCAGACAAAAAAATAAAATGCTGTTTTCTTCAGTTACTAAAATGATGTTAGTACTGTCCAAAAACAAATGGAACTGTTACATTTCCTATACAAGGGTTGACTGGTCTAAAGAACTATTTTGGTAGAAGTCGCAGCAGATATATTACCTGAAATGTAATGAAACAGACACTACAAAATATCGTCTTACTTGTCAAGGGAGAATTCTCTGATAACAAAGACTGTAGCGTTTATTGAAACAGGAATCAAAGAGAAATGTAATATTCTGTACAAATAGAGTTTGCATGTTTAGCTACCCTGGCGTGATGACATTAGTAAACATATCTAATCTAATCGCAATGCTCTAACATTGATGCTTATATTCACTGATACTTTTTCCACAAAGATTGTCAGGCTTTTTTAACATTGAATTTGCAGATTAAAAAAAAAACGTTACAAATATAAATCTTTTTTTTGCCAAACACAATAGGTTATTATAATTTAGTATATCACTGTGATACTGTATATCCATCTTGTCCTTTTAGCTTAATGAAAGGTCCCTTTTTGTAAATGGAGCTGTCTGTCCAGAGATCATTTTCAAAAAATTTAGGACCATATAGTCATTCCAATGGTATATCTTAAGACAGGGACCACTGGCAACAATTCTAAACTCTGGTCATTGACTTTAACCATAAACCTTTGTTTCTGCATTTGGACAAATAATATATTGCACACTGCTGGGTACCATACACAAAACAACATTTTAACAGAATGGTAGGCAGACCTAAAACATTTATATGTATTAAGTACACAGTGAACATATTTATGGTGTGGTTTTCAAAAGTTTCAACCCTGACTGAGCAAAACTTTAGGACCACCATGGCTTATAAACTTCTTTTAGAACCAAAATCATCCTAGAAGTTTTTTTGAACCGCTTAAAAATAGTATAAAAAGGTATAGAATTGATTACTTGGATGCTTGAGACCTGGGGTTTTCTGGGTCTTTCCATGATTTAGATCACCACAACTTAAATGAGAACTAAAGTAAAATGAAAATGGCTAGAAAGGCCATATCTAATATACTGAACACATTAAGCCAGCCTAAAGGTTCAGTATCTCTACCTTTGGAACCACTTGGTCCTCTGGCTGGCAAGACCAATGAGGAGTATCTGTTCTAATGATCCTATCTGAAGAACGGAGAAACCATTGGTCCTCTGGACTAGGCTGGCAAGCGGAAGCTTGATGAAAGCTGGGCCGCTGTGCTCCCATGAGGGTGGCCCCTGACTTGCCTTTTGAGTCGGGGGAGATGCACATGCACCCATGCTTAACCAAGCTTCACTTCCTTTGCCCCTGCCATTAGGCGGGCGGGAAGTCTTTTCTTTTTCTGGCTGCCAACCAGAGCCTTGCAAAAGGCAACCAATGGCCTTGCACCGCCCACTCCAGCACCTTTTTTGTGTCTGGTTTGAGCACCCTGGATGGGGTCACGGTCTTTTGGCTGGACTCGCAGGCCATGACACGCCCTGGGGGAAGCTTCGGCAGAACCCAGGGTAGACGGGACTCCCCCTAGCTTCGGCGAAGGGGAGTCCAAACGTCCCCAAACCCCTTCGGGGGGGCGGGGTGGTGGGCCCTCCCTAGCTTCGGCGAAGGGGGACCCACCCGTTCGAGCTGTTCGCTGGCGGTAGCTGGGAACAGCTTGGGCAACGGAGCCCATGCCTTCGGGTAGGACTCGGAAGGATGATTCAATATCATCTCTATAGTAGTAATGATTAAGGCCTTCAGAATTGCCATAGGAGTTTCTCATTTTGGATTCTGTTAAAGGAGAACTAAACCCCACCCCGTACCAAAAGCCCCTTTAACTGCCTTCCTTTGCCCCTTCCCACACTGAGCTTTAGTAAAAAAAAAACAACCCCTTAAAAAAATCTGACCCCCATTTCGCAAATTTTTAGCCGAAGTGAAATGCCCCAAATTCGCCCATCACTAGTGTTGAGCCATGAAGGAATATGAAGTGGCACAAGATGATGCCCGGAGCTCTGCTGCGTTGCTCTGCATTTTAGGGTCTGATTTTTTTTAAGGGTTTTTTTTTTTACTAATGCACAATGCAGGGAGGAATATGGGAGGGGGGGCAATGGTAGGCAGTTTAGGGGGCTTTTGGTATGGGGGGGTTAGTTCTGCTTTAAGAGTGTCTGCAATATGCACATGCGTAGCTGTTGAAAACCTAAGCTTAGTGGTTGTTGCAAATCATCAAGTAGAAAATGTGGTTTGCCTGTCATATAAGCTACAGGGCTGGTTATTAAATTCTGATGCTAATTGTGCTGGTTTCTGAGGTGTCATGTAACAATAATCTGAAATATTTTTTAATCATCCTTATATTGTAACATTTATATTATATATTTAGTATATTGTGCATTGGACTTCAATTGGACGGGCGAATTTAACCCATTTAGTTTCGCCAAAAATTTGCCGCCAGTGAAATATCGCCAACGCCCATTAAAGTCTATGGGCGTCCAAAAAATTTTGTCGCGCAGCGAAATTGTTTTGTTTGTTTTGATATGGGCATCATTTTTGAGGGGATACAAGGCGAAAAAATTCACCCATCCCTACTCAGTAACTGACAGCAGCACAGAGCAGTGAATCAGCAGAACAAAATCTACTAGGGCATCCAGATCTTCACTGCTAAAGGGCCATGCTCACATTGGGCTGGAACAGAAGCTCTAAATATAATGTATAACATTTCTGCCCTACAACTTTGGTTAAACTTTAGTTATAGTTTGTCTGCTAAAATTAATTGAAACATTTAATAGACCCAATAGGATTATGTTTGCCACCAATAGATGCTAATTGCACTAGTTTCTGAGATGTCATGTACCAATAATCTGAATTATTTTCTAATCTGTTTTAAATTGTGAATTTATATTATATATTTAGTATATTGTGCATTGGTCTTTATGCTCAGTACTTGACAACAGCACAGAGCAGTGAATCAGAAGAATAAAAGCAACTGGGGCAGCTTTGGAGGCACAAATCTTCACTGCTAAAGGGCTGTGCTCACGTTGGGCTGGTACAGAAGTCCAAAATATAATGTATAACCTTTCTGCCCTACTACTTTGGTTACACTTTATTTCTAAATCTGCTAAAAATAATTTGATCATTAAATAGACGCATTGGGTCTGCTTTCACTGTAGTTACACCCCTTGCTACTAATTTGACCAATTTATAGAAACTATAGCATAAAATATTAGTGCATTCTGTATTTCCTTAAAGATATTGCATATGTTGCATGAAATGACTACCCTAGTTTAATGAAAATGAGAATTTGAGTTATACCATCTGACCAGAGTGTATTCGAGCTTACCAGACCCATGAAGAAAATTCTCCTTTATAAATTCTAAAAACTTGCTACTGGAGTTCATGCAACAAGTAACAAAATGTTCTCTCAGAAGGAAAATACAAACATAGAATGATGCATATAAATGGCTATATTTATCAAAGAGTGAAAATAAAGCTTGCCACGGTTTTGCCAGAGTGAAATTTCAAAGCTATCTATTAACTTGTATAGGATTTTAGGATCAAGGTGTGAACTCTCACTGTGGCAAGCTCTATTTTCACCCTTTGAACTCTCACTGTGGCAAGCTCTATTTTCACCCTTTGATAAATATACCACTAAACTTATTTTCATGTTTGCTACAACCTAACAATTAATTCTATGTCCAGTGATATTTAAATTCAACCTATTTTAACTAATCTCATTAAAAAACTTCACGTTCTTCTGTCCCACATCATTTTCCTAATTAGTTGTAAAAATGATTTTTATTTTGTACACAGGAGAAACTTCTCTGTCCTTCCTTGCCATATACAGATGTAGACCTGTTATCCAGAATGCTTGGGACCTGGGGTTTTCTGGATAAGGGGTCCATAATTTGGGTCTCCATATATTAAGTCTACTAAAAATAATTTAAACATTAATTAAAACCCAATAGGATTTTGGCCTTCAATAAGGATTTATTATATCTTAGTTAGGACCAAGTCCAAGGCATTACATAGAAAAAAGAATGTTTAAAATGTTGGATTATTTGGATAAAATGGAGTCTATGGGAAATGGCCTTCCCATAAATCAGAGCTTTCTGGATAATGGATCCCATACCTGTAAAAGTTTTTTTCCACAGCCATTCCTTAGCAGATCATATGAATTTTAGTAAATTCACACTATTTTTAAATCAAAGGGGGAAATTCACAAAACTGTAAGTACACAGTGTTGGTTAACCTTATTGTAAAAGTGTTGCAAACATAACAAATTCACAGAAAGTATCTTATAGTTAGAGATTTGTCATAATGCCACCAAAACTGTTGTTATTGTGCTTGGGAAATGTGGATTGTGTGCCAAACTATTTTCTTTAATTTTCTTAAGCCTATTGACATTTTTATAATGTAGACATTTTGGAAGACATGTTGTGAGTGCGACTAATTCTCAAAAGGATTGTACATACAGTATGGCACAAAAATCACCAAGCCCACTTTTAAAGGAGACGTAAAGAAGTAAGCAGGACATATTGTACATTATGTTTTCAGCTTCTGTACAAGCCCAAGGTAACCACGGCCTTTTAGCAGTAAAGATCTGTGCCTCCAAAGATGCCCCAGAAGCTCCCCATCATCTTTTCTGCAGAGTCACTGCACATGCTCTGTGCTGCTGTCAGTTTCTGAGGTTAGGGGCCGACTCAAAATATACAGTACACATAGAATATAAATGTTGCAATATAAAGCTGATCAGTAATTACTACAGATAATTACTACATGGCAGCACAGAAACCAGTGCAACTAGCATCAGCATTTAATAATCAGCCCTGTGGCATTAGCGTATATTACAGGCCAAGATCATTTTCTGCTTGATAATTTGCAATGAACCCTTAGCTTAGCTTCTCAACATCTGCTCACAGCCCATTGAGCATGTGAGTGTAGCAGACACTTACCAAGATGGTGACCCCCTGTGACAAGTTCAAAGTTTTGGATCATTGCTGCTATTGAGAAGCTGAAATTTTAGGCTGGTGCAATAAGTGCAATATATAATATATGGCATTTTTTGCCATATTAATTTTTAGGGTTTACGCCTGTGAATTAATTTTTTTTCAAATTGTTGGTAGAGGCAGAAAAAATAATGAAAAATTGGACTCTCAATAAGTCAGCACAAATATGACATTTTTAAATACAACATTTTACATTTTCCTTTACCAACTTATTTATGAGTTCCCCCCCCCCCAAATGTTTCTTGTATGGTTTCCTTACTCAAGGTTGAAGAAAAGCCCCTCAGATGATCTGAACTCTCCAACCTGTACAATAGAGCACACACCCTAACTACAGTATATAAAAACTTTATTATAAATGTTATGCATCTTTCCTTAATACAGCATGACAAAGCATGTTATGTCACAGGCCTGAGAAATAAATGGTCAGTGCCATAGCATATACCTGACTGAGCAAGAATTTTGCCCACACATAGGCTTAAGTATATTGACAACTCTTTTGCAAAATGATAGAGACAGACATCCCAAAATAATTTTACTCTCAGCCTCTAAAGCTATCAAGATATTTCGGTTTAAAATGTATTATTAGCCGCTATTTTAATTCTACATTGTTGAATTAATGAACATTTAATCAAGGTTCTTAAAGAATGCAATGTATTTTAACAAGGCTCATTAAACAAAGAAAAATTACCCAGATACAAAGATCAGATGATACTGTTAAGATGCTTAGTGACCTGTTTTAGAACATGCATTTAACCTGGACCTTTACTATTCATGCATTTGAATAGTTTTACTCATTCTAGAAAGTTCATAATAATAAGATATTCTTTTATACTGTCTTGCCTATAAAAGATAATGATGAGCAGTCTATTATCTGTTGATTGCATAAGTGTAAAGAGTTCAGCTGAAAACTGCACACTGTACTCTGTTTCTATAATGTAAGATCTTATTTGGTTTTAAAATTAGATATGTATTGTTTTCTGTAAAAACACCTTAATTACAATCATAGTCATGGTGATATTACATTTTTTAGGAAGGAGTTAGGTTTTTGAATTAGAAAAAAATGGAATGTGTAAAAATTGAAGTTGTGATAAATCTACCTCCAAGTGTACAAATACATTAAGTCATTCATGTCCAACTTTTGACCTAGTGGCTAGAAGAGAAGAGGGACAATATTATATATGCAGTTGAAGGGGACCTGTCACATAATAAATGTACTTTTCAAATTAAGCATGAACCCCTAATTATTTTTTTATTCAAAAAGTCATACCCTTTATAAACATTTAAAAATGTCAGCTGTCAATCATATATTGCCTACCCCTCCTCTATGGAGATCAATCACAGTGTTTACAAAGACCTTTTTTTAGGAGTCGTAGGAAGCAGCCTAAGGTAAAGTCCATAAGTAGGCCAAAGCAGTGGTCTGAAGGCAATGGTTACAATCCATTGGCAAACCAAAAAAATCAAAGCAGGCAGCAATTATCAGATTCCATATCCAAACTAGGAGTCACAATGGGTAGTCAAGGGCAGGATATGAGAAAGTTTTGCCAAGCACAGACTCTAGTCAGACTTTAGTCTGGACAATAAGATTCATTAGTAATTCCCAATGGTATTTGGCATGTTTTTGGTACTGTATGACATTAGTGCATATGGATGCAAACGTGCATGCCCAAAAAAAGCATAGATGTCTGCTAGTATCTGGATACAAATCAATCGGTATCTAAGCTGAGTTAAAGGGCAGATTTATCAAGGGTTGAATTGAAAAACAGCATTTTTATCAGGTTTAATTGAAAAACAGCGTTTTTTATCAGGTTTAAGGTGGAGAATAGTCAAATTCTTTTTTTTTTTTTAAAAGGTTTTTAAATAGTCGAATTCTTAAAGGCCCAGTACATGACACATCGAATTCTAATTCAAATTTTTTTAAAAACTCGAATAAAATATTAACTATTTGCATTACACTAAAATAAACTCGACAATTCTAATTTTTAAATTCAAAATTCGAATTTTCACTTCTGCCCCATTATCAATGGGAGAGGTCCAGGGATCAATTTGGAGACGTTTACAGGCTTTCTGACATTTGAGTTTTTTTCTAGGAAAAAACTCGAATCGAGTTTGACCGAATTCGATTCGAGTTTTCAGTCATTTTAATCCGTCCGACTTTTTAAAAAAATCTATTTTAATAATACACTTAGATTGGTCGAATTCAACCCTTGATGAATGTGCCTCTACATGTAGGGGCCCATTCACTAAGTTCTAGTGAAGGAATAGAGGAAAAATAGTTTGAATTTCAAATGTTTTTTTTGGCTACTTCGACCATCGAATTGGCTACTTCGACCTTCGACTACAAATCGAACGTTTTGAACTAAAAATCGTTCGAATATTCGACCATTCGATAATCAAAGTGCTGTCTCTTTAAAAATTTCTTCGACCCCCTAGTTCGCCACCTAAACGGTCACCATAGGCTTGCTAACAATTTTCTGATCAAAGGATAATCCTTCGATCGATGGATTAAAATCCTCCGAATCATTCGATCGAACAAATTGCGCAAAATCCTTCGACTTCGAAGGATATTCGAAGGATTTTAATTCGGCAGTCGAATATCGAGGGTTAATTAACCCTTGATATTCGATCCTTGATACTGCCCCGTATTGTAGCTTACTAGTAAACACTGTTTTTAAATGTGTTAATAAATAAAATTACTTTTGGGTACCAGCTGGTTTGTACAAATTCTTTAAGATGTGTTTGAAACCATAAGTGAATTGTTGCTACTCATAAACCTAAAAAATTCCAATTTAGTATAATGCAATTTATTGACTTTGCCCAAATAAAACTGAAACACAGTAAAAGCAATTCAGATATACATATTGTAGGATAAAATAATCAGCATGATAAATGATATAAGTCTCAGCTAAGGCCATTATGCTTTCTGTCCTATATATTTAAACTATACCATACAAACTTTATTATATTACGATTATGTTTTCATATTTAATAATGAGTGGTTACATCAAGTAATTGTAATTCTGCAACGCTGAATAAAATTAATTTGACACAAAAATCGTTTCCTTTTTGCTGAAGAAATAAATCAGCATCTGTGCTATAAGTTAATGTTGGTTTGCCCTCTTACAATTTTATAATGCAGAACAAAATGAGTTCAGAGAGTAGACCTAGAATTGTATTTTTCCTTGAATATTATACAGTGGCGTGACTAAATGCTAAAAGTAATATGCCCATTGATTCCTTTATGCTTATTGTGCTATTGAAGCAGCAATCCTCTAAAATGTTGCTTTTTTCTAAGGTACAGCACATCACAATTGTAATTATACAGAGAAAAACCTTAAAAGTGTACAGGAGAGCAAGCCATTTCATTTTGCTGTTTATTATTATATGGATTTCCCAAAATTCTACACAAACAAATTTAATTGACAGTTGATCTGAGTAAAGTATGCATTTATAAAGCATGGGAAACATTTTCAAGTGTAAACAACAATTACAAAAGCATTGCAAGTGATATCTGAAATTGACTTTTTCTCCCATCCTCATCTTCACTGTGTACCTTTGAAAACATAAATTACTATGAGCTAAAGGAAATGCCAGGCCCTTACATTTAGCATCAAAATTGTAACTGGAGAGAAAGCAGTGAAGCAAAAAGAAAAATGTAAATAATGGATCCTGTGTTTAAAGCCATAATAATGTTGTAGTAATACAATAGCCTGACTTAAGCAGAGTTACACAAAGTAAAATCTTGCACTGTCAGCAAGCAAAAAAAACAAAATCCCATATAACCACGTTTGCACTTATCAGAGTCAACAAAAGCATCTTATAATGTTATATGAAAATGATGCATGCCTAGAGTTTTATTGGACGTGTTCAACTAGAGAAAGCTCTAAATCAGAGTCATATATAGTATACTATTTACAATATCTTTAGGGCCTGCAACAAAGAGTATGTACAGTAAGTCCTTACAAAGATATTCAGGATGCTGCTAATATTTTTTTTTTTAACTCATCACCCTAAAATAATACGTATGTAACATTGTAAGTATGACAAACATTGTGAAACAGCTATTTTAAAATGAAAAGAGAATAGTTCATAGTATTTCACACATACACTGTTTAAAGAAGTATGTTACAATTTATGTCCATTTAGCATGATGGATGATACCTTTCTAAAATTCTAATCAAACCTTCCATTCAGCTAAGATTTTTGTATTGCCTTAGGTGCCTGCTGTTAGTAATACAGAATATACATACATTACCACTTGCTGAGAAGGCTGTTGGTTCCCTTGTGTCAGGAGTGCTCTGGTTAGAAGCACTCTGCTTCATAGGCAAGATGGCGGCACCCATGCATGCAACTGTGCTGCATTTTAGTGTGAAAATGTTAAATAAATTGATGCCAGAGACCTGGGTTCAATCCCCGAATATAGGTCTTTCGCTGAAAAGTTCCTGGGTTCTTGTAAATAACCTCTTTTGACTTGATCTCCTGGTTCCTTACTTTCCTGGTTCGGCCCTGACCTTTGCCTGGATATTGACCTTAAGTTTGTTAACCCATTGGATATCACACATAATACTATTTCTGCCTTTCTGAATTACAGCTTGACTGGGCCCTGACACTTTGGGGTATAAATATCAAAGTGTGAAGTTAGAGTTCACCACAGTCCTCTAGAGTGAAAATCTGCCACTCTCCATTCATTTCTATGGGATTTTGAAAGGCATATTTATCAAAGGATGGAGTGTGGTGGAATTTCACTCTAGAGGACTAGGGCAACCTCTAACTTAACTCTTTGATAAATATACCCATTTGAGATAAGCCCATACTGGTCAGTATCCCTTAACTAGAGTGAGAGTGAGGGTAAAAAAAGACCCCAAAAATAAATTTCACCACAAACTGTTGCTTAGTAAAAAACAGCCTTTATCAGTAGTTAGGAATAGAAAAAACACTCACATTAAAAAGAAAAGAGGAAGTCAGAGTCATGGTATTTGTTGCAGGTCATAGGTAGGGATGGGCGAATTTGACCCGTTTCGCTTCGCCAAAAATTCGGCGCCGGCAAAATTTCGCAGATGCCCATTAAAGTCTATGGGCGTCAAAAAAATTTTGTCGCGCAGCGAAACTGTTTTGACGCGCGTCTTTTTTTTTTTTGACGCACGCCGCCATACAAGTCTATGGGCGTCATTTTTTCGGCAAAACGAGGCGAAAAAATTTGCCCATCCCTAGTCATAGGTACTCCAACTGTAACTCAAAGCACACTTCAAAAAAGCAACCAGAACTTGTTTAAAGACAAAACACTGCATCAAAATCTGGAAACAGGAGCAGTTTCCAAAAGAAGAGAAGTCCAAACTGTGAATAGAGAGATGCAGAACTTAAGGGTTATAGAAAGTACTGAATTCAAGTTATTTATTAACATTTGAATTCAAATTTTTCAAAAGTTTTTTGCACCAAAAACAGCAAATGCTATTACAGGTATAGGATCACTTATCTGGAGACTCGATATCCAGAAAGCTCAAATTACGGAATGGTTGTCTGCCATAGACTCCATTTTATCCAAATGATGCAAATTTTTAAAAATGATTTCCCTTTTCTCTGTAATAATAATAAAACAGTAGCTTGTACTTGATCCCAACTAAGATATACAGTAATTAATCCTTATTGGAAGCAAAACCAGCCTATTGGGTTAATTTCATGTTTAAATGAATTTCTAGACTTGAAGACCCAAATTACAGAAAGATCCGTTATCCGGAAAACCCCAGGTCCCGAGCATTCTGGATAACAGGTCCCATACCTGTACAAAATTTGAATATTTAAGATTGTGCAAGAAATCAAAAACTCAAATATAAAATGTTGGCATCTGAAAGAAAGCAAGTTAACATAGAAGTCAATGGTTGTTGTATTTTGTAGCAGACCTATTTATTTTAGAATAATTTATTCCTTATTAGGCAAAGGGCAAATGGTCTCTGAAGAAATAGCGCAGCACACATTTTCCAAACATCAAATAGTTGTTGGCACTGCCCTTCAGGAGGAAAATAGCAAAAACAAATACATATTAAATATTAAATATTGCTTTTAGCAACAAATATGTACTTTATTTTTGATGTGTTCCTTTAACCATCATTTTACCAGCATTTTTTTTATCTGGGAGAGCCTGGGATGTGAGTTGAGTATCTAGCTCCACCTGGAATATGCAGTACATCTCTGTGTGAATATTTATCTTATTTTGACCAAATTGCAAAGCTCCTATTACAAATATCTGACTATCCGTATTTTGTGCTCACATAAAATAGTGTTGATTACCTTTGGCTACTTTTGTGTAATTTTCAGTTTAGATGTAATCAGTTATAATAGCAATAACCAGCATATTCATGTCATTTGTACATATGAATAAACATTCTAGTATTAAATGCGTATAGCTAATCATGGCAGTTTTCTTTATTGTTCTGTAAAAACATACAGAGCAATTAAAATACACTGTAATAAAAGGGCTGACCTGGCAGTAGCAGCACTGGGGTGTTTTGGACAGCAGAACAGCTAATTAGGCTATAAAGTTGTCTTTAATCTTTATATTCTGTATATGTGGTTTATGTTGCTTTGAATACATTTCTATGCATTTACATGACAGCATGAGCTGGCCTGATTTCTTGAATATATCACACACATTTTAATAAGATATGTGTTATACTGTGGCTATATTGTTGAACAAAATTACTATCTACATATATGTTATGGGAGTGTGCACATTGAAAAATTGCTCTAGGTCACTTCACTCCATTTTGGAGAACAGAGGCCTGTGTGCATCCCATGAATACAGCACAGCTTGTAGGCATCATGCCTTCTAAACCCTATCCATTCTGCAGACACGCAACTTAAGTATGCAATGGTAGCCTCAATGGTAAACTCAGGCTGCAATGGTGCCTCATACAGGTATGAGATGTGTTATCCGGAATACTGTTATCCAGAAACCTGTTATCTAGAAAGCTCCAAATCACAGAAAAGCTGTATCCCATCGACTCCATTTTATCTAAGAATTCCTGTTTTTTCCATTTACTATTAGTTCTATTTTTTTCTTGTTTCTAAAACAAAACTTGGGTTTGTAGATGAGCACTCACAATCAGTTAACCACAGAAATAATTTCCTCTCTAATGATATATTAAAGGAGTAGCAATTGGCAAAATTAAGATTTTGTATAAGCTACCGCTAATGAAAGGAAGAAACTTTCCAAATGAAATTTCCATTTAAAAAATCTGTACAGTTTCTGAAATAAAAGTTACTCTTCACTTCTCCTACTCTCAGCAATCTCTTTCTTTACATCCAGGAGTCAGAGATTAATCTGTAAATTTAATTTAAAATTAGTTTTGCTTTATCAAAAACTGAAAAACTGCAGACAAATTCACAAACTACTACATACATTGGAGTGAATGGGAAGGCTACATTACATTGCAGTTAAGAAGTTTTTTCTGCAATATGATATACATTGCCTTTCCTTCTTAGAAAAGCACCTTGCTATTAGACAGTATGGGGTATATGTATCAAAGAGTGAAGTTAGAGATCGCCACAGTCCTGTAGAGTAAAATTCCGCCACTCTCCATTTGTTTCTATGGAATTTTGAAAGGCGTATTTATCAAAGGATGAACTTCACCCTTCACCCATTGATAAATACTGTTTTAAAAATCCCATAGAAATGAATGGAGAGTGGTGGAATTTCACTCTGGAGGACTGTGGCAATCTCTAACTTAATTTTTTGATAAATATACCCTATTTATTTATTTCTTGAGTGCCTCAGTGAAAGTATTTTTGTAGTGTTATACTTATCCCTGTTTCCCTTAATAGTAGTAGTCCTTCTTTAAATTTGAGAATTACAAGTTTATTCAGTTGTTCTGGGTTGTTCCTTTATGTTTTAGAATGCAGTAGCCAACTAGTTCTAGGGTTCTAGGGTTCTTGCACATACAGTCTGTTGCTAGTTTGCTTTCAGATTTTGTGTAAGGGAGCAGTCATGCAGTTATGGGGTTTGATGTATATGGTTTGTGTGTGTTTGAGGGTCAGATTTGAATTTTATATTTAACAAATGTTAAATCTCAGTATGTGGTATGAATACAAATGTTACTTGGGATCACTGTAAAACAATTTGACTGTAAAAAGCTTCGAGTTGTAATATAAAATAAATTGAATGGTTTATTCAGACTCAAATCAGCCAGCAGGACTTGCAATATAATTAAATGAAAATAATTAAGTCTTTAAATGAAATTAAATTAAAATTTTAGAATAATAGAGAAAGATTTTACTTTGTCATTTAATTCATTTTGAGTTAGTTGCTTTAATTAGTTTAGTTATCTGTTTGTATTAAGAGGTATAAATGGGAATACAATGCCATTAAACTTATGAATTAGTATTCTGGGCAGATGTAGAAAAGAGGCAGATTAATGTAATTATTCAGTAATTTAGAAAAATGTATACAAGTTCATTGGAGCTCCATGCTAAAATAATTCAGATAAAGATGTAATGAATGCATAATTCATGATAGATTTGCATGTCCCCACCTGCAATTACAATGGTATCTTGAAAATATTACACTACTTATTATTCAGAGAATCAGAAAGGCACCACAGTGATTCACTAAAGCCTGTTCAGGCTAAGTTTGCTTATCTTTAACTATAATTTGCTCGTATTGCAGTTAAAAAATCAGCAAACTATTGCTAGAACCCAAAAGTATACAAGTATTTATTTTGTTAAATTAGGAAATGGAAAACTCAGAATTAACTCGAGTATTCTCTCCAGATTCTCCTCATCTGGAATCATAAACTCCACAGATATTAAATGCCTACATTTAGGGGATTATTTATTAAACCTCAACTTTTTCTGGTCAGGGTTTGTGGGGCAAAAACGAAAAAAAAAAATTATTATAGCTTTATTATAAAAGATTTATTATACTCCAATGCTACAAAAAGTCTGAATCCAAAAATCTGGCATCTCAAACCTGTCGAGGTCATGTATAGGTCAATGGCAGATGTCCCTATGCACATTTGAAGATATTGTTGTCTGCACTGGGTTTAGCCCGATAATATGAAAAATGTGAAGTTTTTCGGCAATAACCCCAAAAAATCATGTGATTCGGGAAAAAAGTCCAAAAAAAACATACGTTTTTGGTTTTCGCTCGATTTTATGGAGTCTTTCCATGATCTGATTTTTTTTACTTATCCCTACATGTCAGATTAACTTAAATAACATCTTGAGCATCTCAGTCAAAGTATAGTAGCAATTTGTAACATTCCACTACTGTATAAAAAAATTATTTTGTAAGTTTAAACGGGTTTATGCAATGCACAATGTGTTTGGTACTAATTTATCTTTGTATAAATCCTGATCGGGGTGAATGTTTTTATGGGTGTGGTTTGTGAGTTTTTTTGTGTTGCTATATTAACTGGTGTGGGGGTTGGCATACCTTATGCTTCTGAGGAAGTGGCGAGACGCCACGAAACGCGTCAATCGTAGGGGTACATGTCACTGCTATTATATTTATGCTTTTAATCATTTTCAATAAATGAAGATTTTATGATTCAGCTGCCGATATGCTCCGCAACTTCTGTTCTGTTTCCATGTGATATTGGCCTGGACTGGGGGGCATGCTGCGTGTAAGCACACAGGTTTGCTGAATTACACGTGCAGGTGAGAGAGGGTAGTGCTCCCATTTGACTTTCTAGCATCTCAGTCAAAGTCAACCAACAAATTCCAAAACAAAAGACAGAACTCTAGCGCATATAAAAAAAAAGAAATGGCTCCCTTTATAAAATAAGGTGGGAGAAATACTCCATATACATAGGTTAATTAAGTAATTAACCATAAAGATTTTCTGCCCAGCCAACTGATCACATAAATTCTCACCTGCTATCTCCAAATTGTTCCATTGTGTCCCCCTTTCACTGTCCAGCAACTTTGCTTATAACAGCTGATAAAATTGGTTAAACAAAAAGTTGGAGCAAGGCACTCTGATGGGTCACGCACAGATCAGACCAATAAGTAAAAATATGAAAATTTTATTTAACTATAAACATCTCACGCCTAACACGTTTCGTGTCACTGGGACACTTAGTCATAGGCAAGCCTGTGGGCTGAGGGCCTGGGGCAGGAGCAGGTGGGCTACCTATGTAATTTGGTGAGTTACATATATATGGATTGAAGCAGTACATAAGTGAGACAGGTATATATAATATAAGGTACATACCAGATAAACATTTCCATGTATTACATTGCAATTTATACCTGAAATAAGGCTCTCAAGGACCTAATTGGAAACTGTTGCTCTTTTTAAGCATACAAACCTAGTTCAGCTAATTAATCATGGATAAAGAATCATGGATTCCTTTATCCCTGACCTCATTTGTCCATTAACACCAAAGCTTGCACTTCATGGGAAAGTATAAGAATTAAAAGGTTGAATTGTATATGTGATATTTTTCATTTCAGAAAAGGATTCACTGTTAGAAACAAAGCACACTACTTTGCCAAACAAATCCATAATTGAAAGGCTATATATATGTTTTAAAGGAACAGTTCAGTGTGAAAATAAAAACTGTGTAACTAGATAGGCTGTGCAAAATAAAAAAATGTTTTTAATATAGTTAGTTAGCCAAAAATGTAATGTATAAAGGGTGGAGTGACTGGATGTGTAACATAATAGCCAGAACACGACTTCCTGCTTTTGGCCTCTTTAGGTTGGTTACAGGATGAAGCATAAAATGCACCATTTATTTGTGAAGTGACAAAAAGATGCCATAAAATGTTTAAATAGTTACACTGTAACATAACCACAGGGATCAGTCATTTTCAATCTTTAATCAATTAAATTGTACATTGCATTTACTGATGACACCAAGCTATGTAATGTGCAATAAATACAAAGTGCTTGGTTACTTCTTATGAACGGAGTCTCAAACTCAGAACTGACTCCAGGCCGAGGCAAACACACCAATTTCACAGTACAAAGCAGGATCCAGAAGAGTAGTCAATATACGGGCAAAAGTCAGGACAGACAGCAAATTAGACAAGGTCAGGGACAGGCAGGGTCAGGAACAGATCAGAAATACACAGAAACACACCTAGGAACTAAATTATTAGATCTTTATGTTGGCCAGTGAATAACTGGCCATGCCCCCTTTCCTTTTATAATCTTCACGCCAAGAGCAGCAATGCTGTAGGACGATCATTGTTTCTGAAGTGGCTCTCCAATAAATGTGGTGGATTCCCCCTCTTGTGAGCATTGAATGACAGAGATTAAGGGGCAAATTCACTAAGCGCCAAAGCGACAAACGCTAGCGTTACTTCGCTAGCATTTGGCATTTTCGTTACTGCACAAATTCACTAACGAACGCTGACGTAGATTCGCTAGTGTTACTTCGCACCCTTACGCCTGGTGAATTATCGCTACGGACGTAACTACGCAAATTCACTAACGCGCACAGTATACTCAACGCTACCTTTTACGCTAGACTTCCTTCACTACCTCAGACCAGGCGAAGCGCAATAGAGTAGATAGGGATTGCTTCAAAAAAAGTCAAAATTGTTTCTAAGTCCCAAAAAACGCTGGCGTGTTTTCTACATTATGGGTGATAGGCTGAAAAAGATCGCAAATTTTTTTGGGGCTCCCCTCCTTCCCCCCTACATTTCCTGACTCATGGCAACTTACCTATACAGTGGGCACATGTGTAGGGCAAAATAAAATTTTTATTTTCTAGGCATTTGTAGTGCTGATACGTATTCCTCCATTGAAATTTGAATTTGGCACCGTATGCAAATTAACCATCGCTAGCGTAACTTTGCTTCGCTTAGCGAATCAACGCTAGCGCAACTTCGCAACCTTACGCTACCCCTGAGCGCAACTTCGGATTTTAGTGAATTTGCGAAGCGCTGGCGAAACGACGCCTGTCGAAGTGTGGCGAAGTGCGCCGAAGTTACACCTGGCGCAACTACGAATCTTAGTGAATTTGCCCCTATATGTATTTGTGAACAAATACATCCTTTAGCAATGATAGACATGAATGTTCAAAGAGTTGTAGTGAGCAGAAATTAATTTATTTTTATTAACATTTCAATTCTATCATAACATACCATAAGCTACAATGCACAAAGGCAACAAATACCCCAAAATTAGCATGCATACATTGTCCTATGTGTAATTTGACTGTAAAATTTGTCTTCGTCATAAGAAGTCTTCATTAATATGGCTGTTTCAGATCTACGAGGTTCTTTAAGGAAGCATGTGTTCCATGTTCTTGATGATCATAAGCTGCTGCAAATTCAGTAGGTGTCCAATTATATTACTATTACTATATTTCTATCAGGACACTGGTAACACAAAAATAAAATAGGAATTGGCGTATCACTTAAGCAAACAAACAATAATACATAAACCCTTATTGTGGTGATATGCAGTTGTGATACAGTTTATATGATCCCATTGTTTCCCCAGTATTAGTTTTTTGCCAGCACCTTAACTCAATTAGTGTATGGTTCTAACTTTCCATGGTTCCATTACTATTTCTACTAATCACATACCACCTCTGTGCTTGTGTACATTATTGCAAGCCTTTGCATTTTGTTCATCAATAACAGACCAGTACATATTAAGGCTACTTACTTTTTATTGATATACAATACCTACATTAGTGGAATTCAAGACAGTCATCTTAATCAATATGTCAGTGTCAGTACGAAGACTGCCCAAAGAAGCAATTTAATTGCCCTTACTATAATCTCTTTGCTTGCTTGTAACAACATGACATGTTGCCTGTTTTCATTTGAAATAGCAATACAATTTAAAAATAAATTACTATTTTTTCAGAATAGTTTGAAACTTTTCTAAAAAAATAAAAATGAGGAAAGTCCTTGTTTGGTTTTGCCACCTGAATGTTCTGCTGTATTCTACTGAAAATTTGTACCAATTTTTACCCCTAAGGATTTGGAAGGGTAGTAACACAAATGTAACTGAAAGGAACATCATAAAGCCATTCATTACTTCCCTATGAATACTAAAATGGCAGACTCTGTTCTACATTGTCCAAACTCAACAACTCTTTACGTTCAAAATGATTTAAGGGTGTGCACAAGGATAAATAATATATTTGTATTTACAGGTCCAAGAATAATCATAAATGAATTGAGAATTATTGTATCTACAACATTGTACAAGTATTTCACTTGTATTTCAGATTCCTTTTTCTCAACAGCCACCATAGGGCCCTGAGTTCACTGGCCACATGTTTTTCAACCATACCCTCTTTATTACTTATTATACCAAGCTTTGCTACCTTCTTAGAGCACACACCAATTAAGCCATGGGGAGCTTGGTGCAGCTCATGTCTTACTAAGTGAGGATGAGGTGTATGAGGTCGCACTAAACATGGCAAGTTGAACACTGTTTAAAATTGAAGTACAATTTGGCTTAAAGGCAGACTTATTAGTAATAATATTCATCTAAAATACATCCAGAGCAAGTAAACTGTTAACTGAATTGAAAGAAAAGTGGGAGTAAATAATATAACAATATTATCGGTGGCGTAACTACCAGGGGAGCAGGGGCGGGCGGGCCTGGCTGCAAGTCCCGCCCCCTCTAGTTACATTACTGAATATTAGTGTCTTTGTTTTGTCTTTTAGGTAATGGTAAAAAACAAAAAAAACTTCATGTTGCCACAGCAGATTTGACATCTTTGGAACAGCCACGATGCCCATTAAGAAAACCTGTGAAACATGAGATTAACAGCTCAGATTTGTTCAAACTATTTTTTTACTTCCAATTTCCTTTACATCTATTGATTGTGGTAGTCTCTTTATCTTAGCAGAAAAGCAATCATATTGGCTGTAAATAGATGATCCGGCTATATACTTTCAAGAAAATAGCATTACTAAGGGAAACAATATGGAAGATTTGCCTCAGAAGTACAAACACAAAAATACAGAATGAAATGTTTTGTTCACACTGTAAACACACTCTTTACTATTTATGAAAAATACAGAGAGGCTAAAACCTTGTTATAAATAGGTTATAGTAATCATTGAGATTATTATTATGTGCTCCTTTTTATCCTACAGTGCCTATATTTGCTTAGAAAGCAAATTTATCTCCTATTGTGAGCTATTTTTCATAAGAAAATGGAGAGTGTTGCAATCATGTGGAGAAAAATAATGGTGGCACTTCACAATGTTCAAAGGCAGTTTACTCTAATGCATCGTTACTGGTATACAAATGTAGCCTGCATTATTGTAGATTCTTTCTGTGAAAGCATTATGTCTGACACATCAGGATACGCCTGTCCACTGAAGCCCATTCATTGTACACATATTTTCCCAAAGGCAATGCACATCAAAGGAGATTTATGCTCTAATCTCACAGTAACTGCATTGACCCATAGAAAATGTACTTTTAAATATTTACTGAAACCATCAAAGGTTTACATTATTTGTATGGAAAATGTGGTCTGTCTTAAAGGAAAACTAAAGTCTTAAAAGCATATAGCTAGAAATGCTGTATTTTTTGGTATTTTTTTTTGGTGAATATACTGTACCGGCCAGATTCCAGTGGCACTATTAGGGTAATAATCCATACCTTGTCTACAGCATCTCCAAATTTTTGATCATGTAAGGTTATCATTTGCATGAAAAGAAAATGGAGCTACTGAAGTCATCTTTGGAGGCACAGATCTTCACTACTAAAGGAATGTTCTGGCCTATGGATGGCACAGACGCAAAAACCGTTAAATTAAAACATAAACTTAGACAACCAAGGCTCCAAGAATTTTCTGAGCAACAGTCCCATATTGTATAATTACAATATGGGCTTCTTCCCACCACCGTACAATTAGCAGGTTGTGCCTTAAGGTGGCCATACACGGGCCGATAAAAGCTGCCGACAGACCGAGTCGGCAGCTTATTGGCCTGTTTATGGGGCCCCCCGACAGGCCAGATCTCGATCAGATGGGACTAAAAATCCCGTCGTATCTATTCGTTGATGCAGTCCCGCGATCTGACCGCCCGTTACTATTGTTAGGATCCGATCGTTGGGCCCTAGGGATCAGCCTGATATTGCCCAATATGCTCAATATGCTCAAGGTGGGCATATGGGGGAGAGATCCGCTAGTTTGGCGACATTGCCAAATGAGTGGATCTCTGTGTATGGCCACCTTTAGATCCCATATTTATCAAGAAACACTAGACACAACTGAAATATACAAAACATCAGCCTGTCCAAAATCTCATTCTGAAGTATAAGTTGGTCCACCCATTGCTGCTTTAACTATGTCTTCTTTCCACTAGATGTTAGGACTTTGTTGGTGGTATTTTGCCACAAGGACATTAGTGAGGCTGGGCACTTAATATTACAGCAGTATTTTCTTTTTGTGTCCATGCTCATCATACTGATACTAGATTTATGCATTTTATTTGTTGTATTTAGAGCCTAAAAACTGAGTTAATAACAGGATATCTTCTTACTACAGATTGAGCTTGAAATAAATAAAATATGGAATGTTCAGGATGTGTTTGGGAATGTCCATCAAATCTTCTATAACTGAATATTTGCATACTCTCTGACAAAATGTTTTATAATGTATTGACATGTGACTTAATTCTTTGTATCTTTTATTAAAAGCCAAAGCATTTCTAACCACTGTTATCCCGTGTTACCTATTTGGTCTGTTTGTTGCTCAACCAATTAATATATGTATATCTGTTGAGGTCAAATATATTTAAAGCCTAGTAAAATGCAGTATGTATTGTATTCAAAAGTTTCCAATGATATTCTGTTCATCTCAAGCTAATATAAATGTGTCTGTGCATGAAGAGAAAAAGACATGAAAGTTATGCCTGTAAATCTTTACACTTGTATTCAGTGAGATAAAACAACCCAACACCATATTTATTGCAGTTACTGTGATACCTTAGGTCCATTGCAGATGGAAAATTCCCATAGCAATTAGCAGCTCCGTAGACAGGTGACAAAACACAAAAAATTTACCTGATTCACTTGTCCGCCATATCCCTGAAAGAGTGGGTGCAAGCCATTGTCATTCAGAAATGTTGACTGTCGAATTACAGAGTGACAATACCCTGACAGTTTAGTACACCCACACATTCAGACAATTAACTTTAGACCAGAAACTTTGCTTATAGTGTGGCAGTTCTTCAATGAAGATCAAATTAAATGTATTTAAAAAAAAAATAAGTCCTATTTTATCTTCTATTACATGTTTTTTTATTTGTGGACATTACATTTTTTTTTGACATTTTGAGTTACGTATATTTAGCCATTGACAAGAAACCTAGCTTGAGTTTTCTTAGAAAAAAACTGCAGTTGATTACTTCACACTAGCATAATGTTAGCTAAAATGAGGACCCTACAAATTGGAATAAAATATTATTTATATATGCACATTGTTTATGGCATGCATTTAAAATAAATGTCTATGCCATAAGCTCAGGAACTGGGAGTTTTCTATTGTAGAGCTGCACTGCCATCTTACCTGTCTTTTGTAGCATAGATTGAGGCTTGCTCCCAGCACAATATTGTACAATTTTTCAATTTTACTGTGCAGGTGCAATTTTAAGGAACCTATTTAAGATTGCTATTACTTTTTCAGCACAATGAAACCATGCGTGAGTGAGGGTTTTAAACTGAAAAACTTCCGCAATTTCCATAATTTTACACAAACAGGCTTTTTGGGAAAAAAACTACTGCAGCTTTTCGGCACAAGGCCAAGAATACGTTAGAAAGCTGCCATAGGGTTTACTTAAAGATTGCTTTTGCTGAAAAGCATGAGCAATCTAATATAAGCCCCTAGGTTTATGCTAGGTATGCCTGTGAAAGCCAAGTAAGATGGTGGTGCAGGGGAAAAAAACCTTAGTGATTTCATTCACTGGGGGGAGGGGCACCAAAAAGTAAATTTGGTTTTCCTTATTCTGTAAGCGAATGCATGGTGTTAATCAATGGTTTGCTTGATCTACAGAAAACTTGTGTCATTTCCTGTGTTCCCTGTCTGGGTAGGGTAGGCATAGACCTAATTACACATTTCTGCAAGCACAAACACACACCACCAAACAGATTGGGGGGCAATGCATGAGTGAGTCATGAGTCATGAGTATGACATGCAAAACTGGTGCCCTTACCCCAATCCCTTGCATTTGTGCAGAGAAAACCATACACAGTTTTAAAGTGTTCATCTATATCTTTATTACAAAAATTAAAACTTTTAAAAAATAGAAAGAAAAACTTTCAGACACTTGTTCATGTAACAATATGACCTTTGGCCTCAGAGCCATACAAAAAACTAGTACATCTTATGTGCATTGCTCCCTACAGGGCTATAGGTTTTAATTGATATTGTGGGTGAGATCCTTGGTGATCAGGAGCCATGAAAATGTAATTACCCTAAATAAATTACTGAAATACAGATGCACAACAGTTTAATCTCACTTAAAACCCACTTTCTAAAATAACAATCAAAGCCTCATTGTCACCCAAGGAAGGCCAATGATTTTCGTGTTTAGCTATATGACCAATATGTATCCTAATTTGTGAAAAGTGTATTTGTTATCATTTTTGTGTTTCTCAGTGTACAGTATTTGTTCTTTTTTAAACATTTAAAATAAAACACTACAAATAAATGTGTGAAAATGCAGAAATGCAAATCAACCTTACATAAATATGCTTGCCAGGCTTTGATTATCAATGCAATAAGATAATTTTCCTGTCTGGTAAAGCTTTTTAATCCAAGCAGAACATTGTTTCCCAATTCCAGTACTCAAGGGTAAATACATGGTCTGATTTTTATGTTATTAACTGAATTAGAAAAAAATTATTTTAAGTAGGGTTTTGACCTCTAGTAATTAATTGTTGACTAAAGAGGCACTAGAGGCCTTGCTTATTTGTTGTCTTTAAGCACTGTTCTTCAGTGCTTTATTATAGATATCAGTTCAAGAGCATTTAAAAAAATATTGATGCCTATTTTCCATAAAATAATATAGACATGTTGAGTTTTACACAGTGTTAGATAATTCTGTTATCTTCATACAAATGTAGATTTCTTCTATAGTTTAATTAGATGTTCAACTCGTTTTTTTCAACATTCATAAATAGGTATTTTAAAATCCCATAGAACTCAGTAGAGAGCAGAGGAATTTCACTCTGGTAGACTGTTGCAAGCTCTAAATTCCCTTTTTGGTAAATGTGCCCCATTGTGTGTGGTTAATGTAAAGTAAAAAATACAACACTTAGGGGCAGATGAATCCAAAGACTGGGATATCCAGCAGCAATTTTTTTGTTTTAAAAAATCTTTATTGAATTTTCATAATTCACATAGTTCATAGTTTACATTTTTAAGTACATTTTCAAAATATATAAAACAGTGATATATATGAATTACAAAAAAGGTTGATTTTAAGGGTGTACAATCTTGTGACAATTTTGCAATCATATATTGTAAGTTAAAAGTAAAGAAAAACATAATTGGAAAAGAAAAACATAAATAAAAACATAGGTGAAAATAAAGTGTTGCCTCTCTAGAATGCTTTTGTTACATCATTTGTCTTTGGGAATGTTACATGAAGATTATCTTTGGATCTTCCCTATAAGGTTAATAAATATCTGTGGAAAATACCTATATTTAATCCATTGTTATCCCTTAAATACCTGTTAACTTCTAGTTACAAAGGATCTAGTCCATTTTATATTTATCAACTCAAACTTAACAAAAAGGTGATTTCCAAGACTTTGCTATCACTTGATGTGCCGCTAGGAAAACGCTATTAAGAAACCATCGTTGATTTTAGGCCTCAAGGAGATACAAAGGGGTCACATTTTAGATTGATATGTAAAATAAAGAATATCAAATTGTCCAATCGCATCCAGAAACAGACCACCTTGGGGCAGGTGTGTTAAACGGTCTGTACAGTAACAACATTGCACCTATATGGACTATACCAGCCTTGCACCTTTCATAAAAAAATGATAATGTTTCATGTCAGTCTGAGAAAGCCCAGCAAGTTGAGATAAAATGTAAAATGGTTCCTTGCAGACACAATATGTTAACTTTGAGAGAGTTAAAATAAGAAAAAGCTTTCTTTCATTTGATTGGGGAGTTAAGTCCCTGAGCATTATGAGCAATGATACAATTCTTAAAAGCGTGGGTAGCAAAGTCTCAAAGCAGGCAAAAAAGCATGTGTGTATCTTAACATAAAGAGAACTATTTGAAATTAAAAAAAATGCCAAAATCAAAAACCAAACAACTGTATTGGAAGTTCAGCCCAAAGGCTGAAAGACCAGCAGTCAGCCTGGCATAGCATGTTTACTCCACAGGCCCTTCCCATTTAACATAATGTACTGACCCAATATTATTATTTCCATCAAGCCTCTGAGGGAGAAGAATTGAGGGGCTAAGGGAAGGGGCAAAAGGATCAATTAAAATAAAAATATATCCCCTCACTTCCCCATTTGCGGTAGCATAAGCAATATAACATTAACATTTATCTCATTAATGTAACAAAATGATCCACCTTTCATATCTCAAGAGGTAGAAAGGCGAATAACTTGCAGGTATACTAAAAGTTACCTAAGGTATTCAGGTGCTTTAAAGAAGCTAAAAATGCTAAAAACTTGTTTACAGGTTTACAGAGCCATCATACTCTTCCCTGTGTCAAAAGCTGAAAAGAAAATGATATAGTAGGTTATAATACCATACAAGGCTCAACAGATCAAGTGATTAAACTTTGTCAGGGAAGGATCATCAAAAGATTCTTGGTTGCTTTAGAAACTCTAAGATAGTCAAATTAGAGATACCGGTTGAGTTGGTGTACACTGGTCAGAACGTGGAGGAGACTCTGATTGGGAATGTTTGACCAAAGGTTCCATAAGGCCTATGCCCTTTATGCCCTTGTCTAGGCTGGAGAAGGTGTATCCTTTATTCTTATAAGTAGATGCCAAGCAGAATGGAAAAAAACATTGATATCTGATTTTATGGTGCTGCAGCACATGACCAATGGGAGAGAAGGTCTTACTTTTTGCAAGGTCGTTGGAGAGATATCCCCATAGATTTGAGAATGTTGTCTGTTTGCATATCTAGCTGCTTGCAGCGATTTAACCGGGGATTGGTGGAAGTGTAATAGTGGGATAATATCCTGTGAGGGCTCATCTTGAGATTTTGGTTGAAGTGCCCTGTGAACTCTGTCACTCTGTCAGGACTCAGTGGGACAAAGTGCACCGGCGCAGGCTCATGTTCACGCTAGAGTATTCATGTCTGCGCCAATTGCTGGTGGGTGCGTGCTTATTAATGCACACACACGTTCAGATGCAGGTGCACATTCGGACGTAGGCACACGTTCGGACATAGGCACACGTTCTGACGCTCAGGCGTAGGCTTAATGCAAGGTGATCGTCTTACTGACACTGAGAGACTTCTGATTACGACTTTGGCTTGCTCCAGACTACTCTTATTGATTATCCCTGGTTTTGACGCTTGATTCCTGAATTACCTGTGTATGACCCGGCCTGTTCCTGATTTCGTCTTTTCCTGCAGTTAAGTGGTGAGTCCTTATTCCAAGGACTGTTTTTATCCAGTGGGCTCACCGGCACTCCTGCTATTCCTTAACTGGGATCGCTCTATCTCAATCTCCAGGGCACAGATCAGTGGGAAGTGTGGGGGAGGCTAATACCTTCAGACTCACATGATATCTGACAGACACACACTAACCGTTCTGTAGGTAGGTCCAGGAGAAGAATAATGAAAATAGAGTGGACTAGCGACTGTAAGTCAGTTAGAGAATCAGGGATCCCGTGATCAATGCATACATTGATGAGCCTTAATGTGTTATTGGCATCCTGTATAAAGCTCCATTAAGCTGGAACTTTAGCCGTACAATGTCCTGTTTATGGGCATCCAGGAACGTTACTACGTCACCCATTTTGTTTTCTATAGTGTCAATACGTTGGTACAGGTCATAAAGCTGGTTGAAAATTCATGTTGTAATATCAATTGCTGTCTTAGCCAATTCTTGTTGTAAGAGCACCTTGAATTTGTCCAAGAACTCTTGGTCCTCCGTAACAGCAGCCTGTCCTGTCCATCTCCTGCCATGGGCGTTTGGGGCCTAGTAAGGCAGGTGCTTATGCTCTGGGGCTGCTGTTGCACACTTGTTGTTTTACCCTTCTGCTACCGGGTATATTTATCCAAGAGTGAAGTTAGAGATCGCCACAGTCCTCTATCTATGCGATTTTTAAAAGAGTATTTATCAATGGGTGAAAGTGGAAGTTCATCCTTTGCTAAATACGCCTTACAAAATCACATAGAAATTAATGGATAGTGGCGGAATTTCACTCTAGAGGACTGTGGTGATCTCTAACTTCACTCTTTGATAAATACCCATATATGTCCATAAGGTCAGCTGGACTTAGATAAAGCTCAGGGATAACAAATGGGTCAGTTGTCGAGTGTAGATGCGCGATAACAGGGGTTTCGGAACCTGTAGATGTGGAGCGATCTTAAAGCACAGCCGTTTTTGATTTCACCCCGTGCAACCTCAATTATATATATGGTTTTCAGTACATTGAAATAAATTAGGAATAATAAGTAAGGAATTTCACTAAGAGCGAAAAAACAGAACCAATTCATATACTGTACATGAATTCAATGATTTTATGGCTTATTTACTTACTTCATGTAAATTAAATTGGGTTTCATAGAGAAGCAGTGGGAAAATGTTAAAGAATTTCGGAAAATAAGTTTAGATAACAGAATAGAAAATTGCTGAGTAGAGCAGAGGACAAAAGGGAATCTACAAATGCTAGATTTTGAAAGGATTGAGATAAGGGTTTTGAATAAGCTATTGCAAGATACTCATCTATTTGTTCTAGAGCCACTCCACTGTTATTTTGCCGTGTATATAGGATAATTCTAAACATAAACTTTTTCCCAAGGCTGAGATTTTTTAGCAGACTTAAATCAGGTCTTTTGCAGTATTTTTACCTGTATGATGTGACATCAATTCTTTATTCAATCCAGAAAAAGTTACCCAGAACCTGCTGAAGAAAAGCACCCCAATGTTGCTTCCTTTGATTAGTAGCATACAGCATGCATAAGCACAGACATCAAACATCTTAAATAAATGTGTCCACCAAATGCTGAAATACTCAACTATTTATATAATTTTTCCTTGTAAAGATTTTGATCTCTCTAGAGCAGAGGTTATAAAACAACATCACTACAGCCTTCTTGTTAATGCTAACTGAAATTAAATATGAACACACCTTTGCAGAGGAAAATATTTTAGTGCCAACTGTATTTAACTATGAACACACCTTTGCTGAGGAAAATATTCTAGTTCATTTTGAAACATTTGCAGGTCTAGAGCTTCCTGCAGCAATTGCTTGTGACATTAATCAAAGAATACCAATGGAGATATATGGTGTTTTGATTACCACTACCTGAATTGTGCAAATAACCTATTATACAGAAAAATGCAGCAGACTTTATTGGTATTGGCTATATCACATTTGGTGAAACATTTTGCACGACAGCACCAATAAAAAAAAGGCTGTCTCATGTGCCACTTTGTTAAGCTGAATGTGCTGCTTTACCTGTGTATAGACCAGCAGATAAAAAAACTTGCCCAACAGTCAGAATCATTCCATTCATCGGGCAAAAAACTATTGATTACTACAGTCATAAACAACAGATCCCACAAATTTAAATTTCCGATAGCCCCAGCTGATACAGATATCCTCTAACAGAAATGTCCATAGTTCAGAGAAAATAAAACATATTCCAAGGGCACATATTGTACAGCACAACAATATATTTTTTGCATATCCTTGATTGTTGCATATATCCAAGTATAAATCATTACTGCACAGATTAAATAATTATAAGTGTCTCCTAAATTCTGGAGTGCATAAATACTCGTTATTATGGAACTATGGTAAGCTTAGTACACTGAAATTCTTATAATTAAGGACAAATTAACATCTCCAATATAAAAATAGTATAAACTACTGTTGTGTATGACAAGATTTTACATTATTGCATTGTATAGGATAGACAAATGTAAATTTACATTTCTGAACTAGTTTTCATTATTTTATAGTGGAGCTTCTGTGTCTCTTCTGTTTATGCTAGTCCTGAGTTTTCAAATATAGCAGCTTTTATTAGTGAGCCTCAATTTACATTTGTTTCTCGTGTGTTTCTGCAAAAATTGAACATGTCATGGAATATTTGATAACTCATGTCATATTCAAAGAAAGTATTGCTTTAAAGCCTGCATAAATTGAAGAACATCCAATTTAAAATGTGCTCAATCAAATGTGTCTGTTACAGTACATGAGGTCGACATGAATGACAGCAATGAGTTAGATTCACACAGGTACAGTACCTGCCAAACATAATTGCATAACCAAATTAAAATGTTATTTTTCCCCTATAACATACTGTGCACCGTTGCAGAAAATCTTGACACTTTACATAGAATCAAAGTAATCTCAGAATTGTAAGAACAACAAAACTATAAGTAATTACAATATATGGCGAAGTAGACACTTCTAAACATCTTTGAGAAATAAATACCAATACTACATGACCTAACATATATATTATATTTTAACATTTATATACTCTTGCATTTGTAATTTTATTTCCACATTGGATATTTAATATTATAATGTAATTAATTTCCGTTCAAGGTGATGTGGGTGCAATTTTTACAACATATCAATATTTTACATATACTGTACAGTTTGTAAGATTCATCAACACCATCAATCAATCAATAATTGGACTTTAATTCATCCTCAATATGTGTGATTGAATATTTTAGTTCAGTAAGCTTCACATACAAGTGTTCTACAATCAAGACCATAAGGTCTCTATATCTGCTTTGTTTTAATATACTGATGTAAGCTGAAGCCCACCTCCATTGGTAGCATCAAAAAATCTCTATCTGGATCTATGGTGCAGCTGTACTCTTTATGAGACTGCAAGTTATGTTCACCATACAAAATGACTCACTGTAAATTGTCCTCCATATATGGGAAAGTAATCTCTCCAGTCCCATTCATTGACATTCTGTTGGTAGACATCACCTATTGGTGCTTTTAAAAATGGCAGTGGATGGACCATTGTTCCTGTTTTTATCCATCTGCATCCCCACCTCATCTCAGACTTTTTTCTAATTTACTATTACCTGTTTGGTAATTAAAAAAATGGAAAAATACACCTGAAGACAGTGAAAAAAAGCTGAGATGAAAAGTTGGGGACTGTATAGACTGTTCTCAAGCAGTCTTCAGGTGTATTTTTCCATTTTTTTAATTACCATGGCTATATTTCTGTTAGTATCACAGATATGCAAATACTTACCTTCAAATGAGATTATGGCACATACCTAATTTGCAAGGTTACTTTTTTATTTGTGGTCAATGTTTTTATTAATAAAAAAAAACACACACACACACACACACTTCACTCCTAACTCTGAAATTGGTCAGAAGCTTCCTCTATTAGCATTTCTAATTTCATATTTTTTTTTATTCACTTTGTTCTGTAATTTAAGTGCATCTTCACAAGCCTTCATCGGTTTTCTTGTCTTACGACTCCTTTTTCATTTCTCTTAGCAGATAGATAAAACATCTGTGTTAATATAATTCAGTTTGGTTGAGGTTAGTTATACACATTCTAAACTGTAAATACTCTTAAATAAGTAAGAGCATAATGAGGTCTATTTAACTTATAACAATTGGGCAATTGAGTCTTATTGAAAAAGGTTTTGAAAGGGTCAAGTTTCACTCCTCTTCAATTGAGTTTTTAGTAACTCTAACTTCCCCTAATCTTACAGTCTATGTCTTCCTTTTCATTAAAGGATAAGTAAACCTTTAAAAAAAGGGAATGTAAAATCGATAAGAGTGTTATTCTAAGCACTTTTGTCATTTACACTCATTATTTATTTTGTTTTGATTCCAAGATATTAAGCGATACATGTGCTGTTAATATGAATGAATTTTGTTACAACAGTGCCACCTGCTGGTCAGTTTCCCACCAGTCTGACCAGCAAGTAGTCAAGGAAGTTGTCAGGAGAAAGAAAGAGACTGATGTTCTTCTGCTTAGGAATAAAACTAGAAACCTTTCTCACATCTTTCCTAAGCAGAAAAACATCAGCCTCTTTCTTTCTCCTAACAACTTCCTTCACTACTTGCTGGTCAGACTGGTCAGAAACTGACCAGCAGGTGGCGCTGTTGTAACACAATTCATTAATATCTTGGAATCAAAACAAAATAAATAATGAGTGTAAATGACAAAAGTGCTTAGAATAGCCCCCTCATCAATTTTACATTCACTTATTTTAAAGGTTTACTTATCCTTTAAGGCTTTATGTAATCAAATGGATCATTTTATTCATCTCTTTCTGCAAATTATACTGTTTGCTAAGGCCAAATTACAGTAACACATTAAAGTAATAGATGAACTTAAAATTAACATTTAGAAGTATATTTGTCAATTTTTGAATTTGTTTTTACAAAATCAGTGAAATTTTTTTCCACAATTGAATTTTTGAATTCAGTTGCTGCCCTTTTTAAGAAAAAACAAGTGAAACTAAAATAATCTCTTATATTTGAATAACTCAAAAAAACCCAACCTGGACCTCTCAACATTAAATAACTGTGCTAAGAAGATTAATGTTGACTGTGAGCTCAGACAACCTGTCACATAACCAATTGATGTAAAGTAATACATACAAATAATTGGATAATTTTTAAATGCCACTCTATGGGCTTAGAGTTTTATCTAAACTTTATCAGTCAGGGGTGGGTAGTTGGATGAAATTTATCTGAACCATATTTATCAAGACAGATTGCACTTTTATAAGGGGTTGGACTATACCCACAAACCCAAGAACTCTTCTCAAACTAATATGAATATTGAAAGATAATACCATTTATGGTAAATGCCGATCTCAAGCCTACTCCTTCAACAGATGCCTCATTAGTAGTGATGGGAAAATTTATTCGGCAGGCATGGATTCATGGCAAATTCCTGCCCTTTGCCGGCCGCAAATTTTTTCGTGAAACTGCAGCGAAAATTTGCAGTGTAATAAATCGATGTGACAAAGAAAAGTGTTGCTCCTGTCAAAATTGTCACACATCAAAATTATTTTGATGCCCATTGACTTCAATGCTTTTCACAAATTTTTCATAGTTTCACAAATTTTTCCAGAGTTTCGCAATTTTTTTTTGGTGAAGCAAAACAGGACAGATTTGCCCATCACTAATCATTAGTGCTACAATGCTATTAAATGACACTTGATAACTTTTGTTAAAAAAAGTGTCTATTAGTGTATTTTTTATGTAATACTAAGGATGTCATGTCTGTTACATATAAGTGAACTAGTTATAGATTTTATTGGTTTAAAATTTTACTTTGATCCAAGGTAAAACATGAGGTTAGATTTTTTTTAGACTTACAGGTGGGTTCACAGTTATGCATTGTCTTAGGTAGAAGAAAAAACATTTTTTTTTTGTTCCTGTGTTGTTCCTGGGGGATAATTACATTAATGTATCTTTATAATAATAATAATTACATTATAAGTATCTTATATTTTAACCTATGCAATGTATTATGTTAATTTCATAATAATGACTAAAGAAAGCAATACATTACTGCATTCACATTCTTTATGTAGTGTACCATAACAAACTTAATTTATAAAGTTCTTTTTACCTCTGAAATACACTAATTACTGTACTCAAAGGAGCACATTATTTCAAATAAAACCAGTGGAGCTGTTAAAAATGTTTTTTGCCTGATTTGTATTATACAGTATATATTACATTTTATTTCAATACAGTTAGACATTAGCATGATTAGAGTCTAAAACCCTATCACTCTGTACAAATTGGCAGAAACAACCACTCTGCAATCCAAGTCCTTTATTATCCCAGGTTAATTATATTTAAACAGATGACAAAAACCCAAGAGAGCCAAGAGTCAATAATTTCAGAAATATGTGCTTGTTGACAATACGATTCAGACACCAGTTCTCTTAAACATCACAATCTAACAAATGATTCTGCATCTGTTATAGAGATTTGGTGCCACTTAATTTGTACTTAGCACACACACGGACATGCACATATCCCCCAGTTGTGTAGATACAGGGATAATGTGCCATCTGTTGTGAAATATAAAGATAGAAATCATCAAGGAGATCCCTAACTATTTAAAAGAAGAAAGATACATGGAATAGGTAAGGAGTACCGCAACCTTTAAACTTGAAATTAAACACACACAGACATTAACATTTATTTGTACCACCAGACGTCATCTAAATAATTTCATAAGCATATACATAATCATAATATTTGATCTTACTTAGCCAGCCTGGGTATACAGGCCCTTTTTTTACTTCCCAAAGCTCTCACCATATCACCAACTGGAAGACCATTATGAATTTACAAAAGAACAAACTATCCTCTAAGCTGCAACAAAAAACTATTTTCTCTTTCCATGCCTGCTGTTATTATATGCAGTACTACAATACATGGCAGCCATAATGAAACACGTTACTAAGTTTTCCTTCCTTTTTGTAAATGTTTTGTTTGTTCATATATTGCAATATACTGTATTTAAGCTGGCCAACTAAGTAAAAAGTCGTTCCTGGTATTCATTAAGATTCTATTACTTCATTATACATTGTACATATAAACAGGGACTATTTTTGCCTGCTTTTAAGGTTAAAACTCCAAAACTTGGTTGCCCTTTTATTGGCCACCAGTGGGATCACCTGACTATAGTTGGAAAGGTTGAAAGCAGCAACTTGGTGTCCTATTATGATACCATGCTTGGAATTGTGTATCATATTTGGCACTTCCTGCCATTCAGATACATATCTGAGATGCCTATTTAGCTTTAAAAGCAGCAAATATTGGAATTGGTACCAGCGATTTCCACTAATATATTCTTACAGCTAACATCATATAATAAAATATCCACTATAATATATCAACTTTGGTAGGCAATACTCTCCTATTGCTTCACTGTCTATAATAGCTTTTATATAATTTAAAATACACTGTTCTATGTACAATTTGGTAAGCTATAGCCTTTCCAATTACAATCTTATTCTTATGCTATGTCAAATAACTGCTAATTTTTTCTGGAAATGCAGTGTGTTATGGAGTATGGATGTATATTATTTAAATACAAAAATGCTTTCTTTTCAGCTCCACGTTGTACTGCACATTCAAAATTTTAAATGCTACATTTCAGGTTTATTATTACCAAACCCTTTTCACTGTGTATATTTATATTCTGGTTTCATTATACTGTGTGCAAGCACCATTGTAACTGGTGTGCTGCTTTTTGTTATCTTGTAAAAATGCTTTCTGAATTAACAGGAATTTTGTATCAGATTTTTTTTGGTGTTCTAACAGATTCAAAACGGTAAAAGTTGGGACTTAGAGGTGAATTCAGGTCAGAACTTGTATCCAGTTTCTCCATATGTTTATGGTTTGCTCATTCACTGCTGAGTGTGTGTTATTGTAGACATCAGATGCTGATTCTTAGTGTACAGTGCAACTTCTATTTAAAGTATCTTATTAGTAAGCAATCATAAAGAATTCTAAATGGAAAGGGCCAGCTTGTACAAATAATTTATGAGATTAATTTGTTTCCTTTTCTATCACTGCTTTCAGGTTATAAACAATTTAGCTTTATGATTTTGGTAAACATAATCAAATATCTCCCTTTTCAGGCAATCGAGATACTAAAATGGTATATTTATGATTTATTATAATGTCATTTATTTATTAGTATGATTTTAATAACAGTACTCCATATTAGTGATATAAACAAAAATAAAAATATGCTTACTACCTGTAAGATGTTTTTCTTTTAATAGCTATAATTCATGTTAGTTAAATTGATTTAAAAAAAAAACAAAAAGATGGCTACTATCCATAAGATGTTTTTTTTGTTGAGCAGGAAGCTGAGAAATGTCATTCAAAGCACAGGTTACTTAACAGTTAATAGAGGCTCTCTGTAGAATCTCATTTTATTCTATTACAGAGCTTATCTGTTATCTTCTAAGTAGCTTGTGCCCTTTTTCCTTTTCTAGCATGAATGGCTGCCCCATGGCCACTCAACAGAATTTAACATAAACTATAGTTGTCTTTCTAAAGCAAACACATACATTTACCAGAGCATAGCAACACTACATAATATTTTAATTACTTTTAATTATTATTAAGTATATATATAGATATATATATACATTTGTATGCACTAAATACAGCACTCACAGACCTTTATCCAATATGATACACTTAGTAAAAACCCAAGCCTGGTATGGAATTTGTCCTTTCATTTCTTGAGACGTGCACCCTTGTATTTTGTATATTTTTAGAGCAATGTGTTTGGGCTATTTGACTGCAAGCTATTTACCAATGCAACTGTTGATCTGGAAAAAGCAGAAATCAATACCACATGCCAGTTGCAATTTTCCACAGCAGATACAACTAGAATTCTCTTCAAGTAAACTCCGGAGGCAGCTGATAGGTGGTAATATTAACAAAGATCTTCTTCATCAGTTACTTAAACTTAAAAAACATGAATTTGATTTATAATTGCATGGACTCACTCTCACCGTAAGATTTGTATTCCTTGTGGGTTAAATGGTGCTAATTTTTGAACTGTTTGTTTGATTTAATGTTATAGTTTTTGAATTTGTGGGGAACTGTCCACTTCCAAAGATAATATTGAAAAATTTGAACAGTTACATTTGCTGGAGGAGAATTTAGAAAGCCAGATGACTAGCAAAATGTCTTGAAGAGAGAAAAAAAGAGAGAAAAAAAATACAGCAAGTCCAGTTGATTTGAGTTATTATTGTAGATATACCATGACCTGGATGAATGAGAACCTTCACAGACATTTGAATGAAATCTTTTAGGGTTTCATATGGCCCTTGCCAAATAAAAAATAGGCCATCGATAAAGCTGTCAGGCATCCCAGTGTCAAAATGACAACGCATCTTGGCACATTGCATGCGGTGTTGCGAACGAGAGTGTGCACTTTGCCTTGGCAACGTCTTCACACACGTGAATTGACGCATGTGCACATCATGTAAATAGACGCAGAGGCCTTCAGTTCCTTCCTAGTTTACACTAAGCATTTTCTCTCCTGTGACTATACGGTTTGACTTGGCTTGCTCCTGACTGCGCTTCTGATTGACTCCCTGGTTTGACTTCGGCTCTCCTTGACCACTCTGCTGATGGATTCCTGGTTTTATCTTAGCTTTGGTTTTTACTTCGCTGTTTGCTGCCTGCCTCTGGCTTTGGGACTAGCCCTCCACTACCCAGATGCCGCCAGGTCTTAATGTGAGAGGCCCCAGGAGAGAGTTCAGAGCAAGCAAGGGAACTAAGCGTGAGGTAGTGTATGGAGGTAGAAGTGTAGTCAAAAGCCAGGCCGGGTAACAGTCAGACAATGCGGTACAATGCGGGAAGCGTGAGAGTAATAGTGATTTATGGATTTTAGCCAATATGTATATCACAGGAATCTTGGGATGTTACAGACAAACACTGATTGATTTATCTATTGATCCACCCAGGACTTTGTTCAAAAAGTCATCAATAATATTCTTAAGCTGCAAGGTGGGGTCATGGGTCAAAGGTATGTAGGTATTTGTGTCTGAAAGTATACATTATATTGAGAAAGTCGGCTTGCGAGATGTCTTCAAAAGATGTCTTCTAAAATGCCTATCACGGGGTTCCAGAGGGGACCTAATGTTAAGGACCTGTTGCAGTAGCGATCCTAGAGTGGGACGGGCCCTGGTGCGTGACGCGCAGCCGGCCCCGCCCCCCTCCGTACAGCCGCATTTGTTTTGGCGCACGAACTGCCGGGGGGCCCTGAGGGGGTGCAGGCCCCGGCCCGCTCGCAACCCCTGCTCCCCGGTAGTTCCGCCACTGACCTGTTGGTTTGTACTGATATACCCAGTTAAAATCAAATCAGCAACATGGTCACCAAAACTCAAAAATAGGTGCTATAAATGCAATAATTGTGTTTTATGCAATCATGTTGGGAATTTATACCTTGAGGTTTACTCCAGCAGTGCAAGAGTTCCTTGAGTGGTAACCAATCCGATTTGAAGAGAAGCTATAAATATCTTTTAGTCAACTGATCACACTGCTAAAGCTACAGGTTGGGGAGAGGTGGATTAGTTTTCTAGAAAAGTACTGTATATTGAGAGATTTCTAGTTACTGAGCCTGATTCCTGACTGCTTTAGTTACTGTTTTGACAAGTTGCTATTCCTGAGTTTTGTCTGTCCCAGTCCGTTTGTGCTGCTGTATTCAGAATCACCTGAGCTCTGTGTGTATCTCCCTGCAGACATTACACAAGTCTTTCTTTGTTTGACTTTTGAGCACCTGTTGTACCTAAAATACTCCAGTACTTTGATACTTTGTTGCAGCTATCAGAACTAGTTGTGTTCTGTGTGACTAAGCACTGAAAGTGTCTGATTCATTAAGGCAGCTAGCCTACACTAGCTGCTAGCAATGTGTATACAATATTACTGCAGCTACCTGCTCTTTAATCATTTTCATTCTGGGGCTAAAGCGACTTAGCTTTTATTGAAGAATTACCTTATCTTACCTTAAGTGAAACCTGCAAAAAATTGTATAAACGCTGCATGGCTATTGATTATATTACACCCCCATGAGGTGGGGGGGTAACCAGAAGAAATTGTCATTACAATGTGATTCATGTTGGATTCACTGTCTACAGACTGTGGTACCAAAAGGACACTACCACTATCATCTCTACTGATTTATTCAGTGTTATTTTTATGACAAGGTTATTGGTCAGCTAGAATTTGTAATGAGGTGTGGAACCATATTACATGTTGAATTCTGTGCCAAATGTTGGTCTGGGGTCTGACTTATGGCATGAGGGCTATATCCTCATATTGCAGGACATAAGCACAAGCTCACGTAAGCAAATGCAATCTCCCAAACTCTGGCCATTGCCTTAACTTAGATAAGCCTGTTAACTCCTCATTTGCATGATTACCCTCTGTGTACCAGTGCCCCCTGAGACTCAGTTGTGGTTCTCACTGTTGTATCAGCACAAACTGTCCATTGGTTGTGACATTAGAAGCTGGTCATTGGGAATTGTAGGCACTTATGTTTGGTAGCTGGTTATCTACAGCAAGGAGAAACAGTAATACCACCTTTTCAACAAAAGTGGAATGAGTCGGGCTTGCACGGAACATACATTGCCTGGTCACATTCCTTACAAGGACAAAGGCCCAGGAGAAGAAGAAATGGTCTGGTTCTATTCATAACTTACCTTGAAGATGCAAAGTTCTACATCTGTGTTCACAAGTGATACAAAGATGTTTTAAATAATCATTAACTGCTGAAATAGGGATATATTGTGGACAAATGAGGAATAATTAAGTGCTTTGTTATGTATTGGTGCAAATAACAATGCCCAAAATGTATGATATTTATAAACTGAATCAAAGTAGTGTATTCAATTTATTGGTCGAGAAGGATTCTGGGTCATTGGAGATAAGTATTTTTATGTTTAAATTATGCATTGACTAAAGGAATGAAAGCATACTTTTCATTATATTTGACAGTTTTTGGGCATCAGTTCATATAAAGAATATCGCAGAGATGCAAAAGGTTTAGTTAAAGTATTATCTATAATGGATAATACAATGTTGTTTTTTAACTGGAGAAAATAAGATTGTGATCCTGCAATCCTTTCTAGATGTGTTATAGGTCAAAACAGACACATATTTGGGGAAGTTTCTAATCCATAATAAATGAGGCCTCTTCCCTTTATAGCTATACAAATGTCAAGTTCTGCAGTGAAGAGGTGTGAAGATATAAAATACTCTAGTTGGTGAAGGTGTGGTTTGAGTTTCTGTAAATCATATCATATACTTTTTGCATAAGGAAAATAGCTAGTACTAAAATAATTCAGGCTATAATGTAAATCAAACAGGATTACTGAGTGCATTTAACATTATTTTATCCCTTAAAAACAAGTTTGCACAAAGGGAGTTTGTTTTTCTCTGTATTAACAATACACAACAAATTCAAAGGGATTAAGGCTTCTAAGCCTGTGGGGCTCTAGGTGTTGCATGTTTTCTTTTCTAAAAAAAGCTCAGTGACATACGTGTTCCCTGTATACATACAAGAGTATCATCAAAATTGGGACAGCACACATTATAAAAGTGAAAATTGATCATACAATTCTGTGCTTGCTACAAAATTGCTGCAGTTTCTACTTCAGTTTCTACTTTAGACTAATGTACCATAATGTACCATTATGCCTTGAACCACCATTTCGTGACTCTATCTGTGCTGCCTCAGAGATCACCTGACCAGAAATACTACAACACTAACTGTAACAGGAAGAAGTGAGGAAGCAAAAGGCAGAACTCTGTCTGTTAATTGGCTCATGTGACCTTACATGTGGTTTGTATGTGTACACAGTGAATCTTACGATCTCAGGGGGCGGCCCTTATTTTTTAAAATGGCAATTTTCTATTTATGATTACCCAATGGCACATACTACTAAAAAAGTATATTATTATGATAATGGTTCATTTACATGAAGCAGGGTTTTACACATGAGCTGTTTTACTCAGTATCTTTTAATAGAGACCTACATTGTTTGGGGGGTATAGTTTTCCTTTAATGGCTACTAGTTTGAAAATAGTGTACTTGATCATTTGGAACTTTTCTATGCTACTGTAAGGCTGTAATGGAACTGGAATGCATGTACTATTGTAGTTCATTTTCTTCTCTGGTTTGCATAGCCTGTCTTGTATTATATAGATATATTTAAAGCAATAAAATGTCTCTGATTTTGAGAAACCTGGAATCACCTTAATCTTTTATAATTATTTACTATTTACACAAATACAGTTCATGGTGAAGTGAACAGTTTATACTGCTAAAGGCCACATGTATACTCTCTGGAATAATGTGGTAGGAGAGGCATTATTTTGTCCTTCAAACCTGTACTAAACTATTTTGCTTGAATAAACAAAATACCCTGTTCTGTTACATTGAATTAAAACAAGAACAAACTTAGCCACCAGTAAATATGAATGTTTATTTGAGAAAGTGTCTAATTTGAAGCAAAACAGCTATAAAACTGCTAGTCATGTTGTAGAGATGATTGAATGCTGCATTAATATGTTCTCTCTTGCAGTTTTAGTTCAGAGGCAGAAAGTTGATTTGTAAATGTATGACAAGTATTCCATGTTGCTTTATAAAAAGAACATCTACCAGTTACTGATGTTTTATTTCTCATTTCCACAAGATAACTAGATATTGTTTGGACTTGCAAATTCCATTTAGAGCACTTTAAGTAAAATGGTTACACTTTAGCTGCTTGACTGTATGTGGCCACTATAGAACTACAGTTTAACAAGAACATATGGACTCTTAATGAATTGTATCCATGTGCAACACTTGTTAAAGAATTAACAAAGAAGTTTGAATCCTGTCTCTCCATATGGAAAACACATTGGGGAGTCAGGATTTGGATGGTCAATATGGCACTGTGCTGCTTAAAGTAGTTGAATGCATTTTGATGAACTAAGGCAGACAATAAATTTGATACTACTACAAATTCCCACTATATTTACAAATACAAAAATACAAATAATTTAGAGATTAAATTTTATAGCACAAAAAAGAATGAAAAACTTGATTGCCAGGAATTTAGAATCCCCTTTAAAGGGCACACGATGTAAAAGCAAGTAACTAGTATGTTATCTACACCGGCCACCTATAATTAAAATGAGTTTAAATGCACAATAAGGGGCAGATTTATCAAGGGTTGAATTAAGTAATGACAATAAAAGCAGTAATGCATTGCTAACAAAAAGTAAGCAGAGACGATAATTGAGCGAAGTGGCCGTTGCTAGTGAAAATTCAATAGAAATCTCATCCGCAGGGACATCGGCAATTTATTAACTGGTGTAGACGATAATTTGCGGAAGAGACCGCTGCTAGCGCAGTTTCACGCCCTTGCACCAGGTAGATTTTCGCTCAGGCGAACAATTGCTACTCCACTAATTCACTAAAGTGCAAATTTAACAGACCATTACCTCTTTCGCCAGAGTTTCCTTCACCACCTTAGACCAGGCAATGATGCTTCATCCTCCTCAATCTTATGTCAGTTACATCATATGCTGTAAGCCGGAAACTCATAAAAGCTCTTAAAAAACGCTGGTGTTTTTTCATTTTTTTAAAGCAGGGTTGCTTTCAAAAGTTGTAACTATTAAAGATGTTTGTGTTTTTGTTTTTAACCAATTCAAGGGACATACCACATTTGTTTAAGGGTGTGCTCATACCTAGGGTATTGGAGGATCTCTTTAGTCTTTATTTTGCTTCCTTGGAAATTTGTTATTTTAAGTAGCCACTTCAAGCATTTGCATCAACATCTCAAATAAAGACGTCTGTACGACCTATATGTACCCGCCCTATTCAAATTGACCTAAGTGTAAGAGTACTAATGAAGTTTCTATAGGCAGAATTGACCGCTGGCAAAAGAAGGATAAGAAATGATTGTGCTGACTAAATAACATGAAACTTTGCCAGTGTTCGGCTGATGAGACGCAACTTCGCATTTTAGTGAATTAACGTAGTTTACACCTGGCGAAGTGTGGTGGAGAATTCATGGCGAAAATACGCCCTTTAGTGAATTTGCCCCAATGAGCTATAACAAAATCTGACATAAATATTTACTTAAAACAATCTTTGAAGCAAATAAAGCAAATTTAGTTCAAGAAATAAAGATGACTATTTAGTATTATGTCATTGGATAAATGGTAAGCAGCACTGGATAAATAACAAGTAGTAGTAGTATTTCATCAAGTAGAAATGTCCAATCCCCTTATGCAAGGCAGGTTTCACAAGACTGCCTATTGTCACACAAGCTTTCAAAGTGGGAAGCACCCAAGCATTCATATGATAAAAGTTGGCTCCAGGGAATAATAAGGTGAATAACTATTGTAGCTGAATAGCTGTACATTCAATTTAACGGACACAGAATTATAAACTTGATTCAACAAGTTTCCGAATTCTGCAGTCTTGTAATCATTTATTGAATGTGGAACAAAAAAAGTTTTTATTAGAAGAAAGGGTGTCACATGACATTGTATTAATTAGATATGACAGACAAATACATTATATGGCCTCCTAGATTTAGGCTGTTACCCCATGTGCGAGGTAAACATGAATCTTTAAGGTGTTGTCAATGACAAATTCACATCAATCCTAAATTCTGGATAAGATTGATTCTTAGGCACTAGGGATGGGAATTTTTTTGCCTTATTTTGCATCGGAAATGACGGCCATAGATTTATATGCCGTCGATGTTGGATGACATAGGATCGTTGACCTGCAGTACTTCAGACAAATGCAAAAACTTTAGTGACATAGTGTATCTGGAACACGTTCACTTCAAGCTCTGCCATCTTTAAAGCTTTGAAACAACAGTATTATTTTTAATAAAAAATACTATACTAATTCTATACTGCTGATATTAAACACAGAATCTTGCACATATAATGCAAAATATTTATTACAATGCTTCGGAAGCAACACGATTACTGAAAAAAACAGAAATACAGTGCATAAATGACTTTGCTTATCAGCAAATTGTACATTTTGAATCCTAGCAGAGCTGTTTTTGAGAGAAATAAAAAGTTAGATAAAATGAGATTGCTCAAAGAAGTACTAGAGTAATAAATGTATTAGAAGTTGTTGTTTTACTATGAATTTAAATGATATTCAATTTACAGTCTTTATAACTCATATATACTTTTTTCTTCTAACAAAACTACACATTTAAAACAGCAATTATTTTGTTTATATGTACTCACATCAAATTAAAAAGAATTCAGCTGTTATTCTTGAAACTATCCTTCAGAGTACATTCATTATAATGAGGACTGTTCTATATGATTCCAAAAACATATCCTGAATTTCAATGAGGATATAATATTTTTAAATACACACTTTGTAGATTCTGTAAAACTCCTCAGCAATACTCTGTATAAAATTTAAACAGGAAAAAAAAAGAAAGTGATTGTGACCGTGGAATTGAGTAATTTTAAAGGAGCAGTTCAGTGTAAAAATGAAAACTGGTAAAATAGATAGGCTGCACAAAATCAAAAACATTTATAATATACATTTAGGCTGGAGTGACTGGATGTCAAACATAATACCGGTAGTCAGAACACTACTTCCTGCTTTGCAGCTCTCATAGTTTCCACTGATTTGTTACCAGGCAGTAACTAATCAGTGACTTGAGGGGGGCCACATGGGTCATATCTGTTGCTTTTGAATCTGAGCTGAATGCTGAGGATCAATTGCAAACTCACTGAACAGTTATTTCCCATTTGCCCCCCCCCCTCTTAATAATCACTGACTGTATTTGCACAGGGAAAATGTATTTGTGAATACATTTTTGCAAGATTACCACAGGTTAGAAAATATTCAGGAAGAGAAAGTTTAGTACTAGAATATCTCACAGTAGGTATGGTGTTTTATTACATGGGTGGGCAGTGTTAAATTTGTACTACACAATTTTATGAGTCAGTATACACAATGTTCTCCTACAGAACATATAAGCAAACTCCATGCTGTCAAGGTTCTGTATAAGTAATGACTTATACAGTTGTATGCAGAACTCTTCATATTATTGTCCCATGATATAACTACAGTAAAGTATGGAAGTGTGAGCTGTGAGGTTGAGGAATGGGTATCTAGTAAAATCAAAAAGAAAAACAAAAATAGATGGTGCAAAATAAATACAGGTAGATACAATTAAATGCATGTTTCAATCTGCAAAAAACTGTAGCAAAAGTAATAATTGAGTGACTCAATATCAAGAAGGTAAATGTCCTGCAATTATCTGATTTCAGACTCTAGTACCGGTTAACATAAAATTGTATTATATAATTATATCTTTATTGAGCTTCTTTAACAATAATAAGGGTACACATAGACACCTCTGTGACAATTCAGGCATGGGATCTGTTATATGAAAACCCTTTATCCAGAAAGCTCTGAATTACAGAAAGCCCATCTCCAATAGACTCTATTTTAGCCAATATTCCACATTTTTAAAAATGATTTCCTTTTTCTCTGCAGTAATAAAACAGTACCTTGCACCTGATCCAAACTAAGATATACTGTAGTTAATCTTTATTGGAAGCAAAACCAGCCTATTTGCTTAATTTAATGTTTACATGATTTTTTAGTATCCTTAAGGTATGGAGATCCAAAATAAGGAACAATCTTTTATCTGGAGAACCCCAGGTCCCGAGCATTTTGGATAACAAGTCCTATAACTGTACTTACAAAAACATTATCTACTATAGCGCTATGATACAAAACATGTACTGTAGGTCCCAGTTTTCAGCTTGGTTTAGCGTTTTGTGTTACTTGTAGTGTATTAAAAATACACAGTGTCAGCAGTTCATTTGTGGAGATGAAAAGGCAATTTTTAAAATGTAATACAATACTCCCAAGGGTGAATTCTTACAAATGAGATTTATGTAAAAATGCAATTACAAGTACAGTAATATGTCCATAAACATCTGCAAAACAACTTTTAAAGAAAACATACTATGAAAACAAAAAGAATTTAGATAATTACTCTTATTGAAACCACTAACAACATACAATACATTTATTCTATATAATTATTTTTTAGTCTTTATGACCTTTATTTTTAGAGGAAAGATTGTTATACTGCATTGATCACATTTCTATAGAGAAATAAATGTAATCAGAAAAGGAAACTCTAGTCTAATATTCCACTAATTTAAAAATCACATTTTAACACTGCCTTTAGATTGCCTTTAGATTTTCTATTAAAAATATTGATTTATGATTCAGCCAAGGCTGCAGTTGAAGACGGTGCTGTTACCTTAGATATGTTAAAAAGTTGTGTCTAAATTTAAACAACAAAGTATATGTTCGTTCTTAACTTGCAATGTACCATTTACCATGAAATGTGACACTTTTTCACAGTTATTAGTAGAAGCCTCTGGAGTAGTGGTTCTCAAATTAAGGTACATGGCCCCTTCTCCAGTGGGAGAACTGGAACATGAACAGGCACAGGCAAACATTAACACAATGGGTATTCACGAGTAAACTGGATAAGTGTCATAAGTCAACTCTTCTAATCAGCATGTGACTTGCTCTCCTGTCAGTATAAAGGAGTGTCTACAGCAGATAGTGTAAGCTGCTTTTCCATGTGGCACTGATCTTACAAGATGGTGTGTCAGCATACATTATTTTTCCTTTTGTGGAAGTTGCACCTGACCGTTAAATTCAACAAGAGACAATAGTTTTCTAGCACTATTTATTCATACAGTTAGTTAGTTAATTTGGGAATTTCTTTTACCCTATTTTTGTTTTGGTAGTGGTACAGATTTCCATATTTGAGTTCAAGCATCCCCAGTTATTGGAAATAGAAATGTTATGTTTTCTGAATGAACTCTGTGTTTGGGACTCTTATGACACATACAAGGAAGCAGTGTGTTGTGTAAGAAAAGGTTTGGAACAGAAGAAAAATGGAAAAGAATAATAGAAAGGGCTAAAGAAGTAAAGGAGAAGTGATCAATGAATGGAACATGAAAAAGGATAATATGGAACAAGGGGATAAAAAGAAGGAAATAGCTTTAAAGAAACTGTGTATGTATATGTATATATATTTAAATATATATAAAATAGTTTATTATATTTGGTTCCAGAAAAGTATGTTATTACTTTGGTAAAAATGTAGTGATATAGGTTGGGGGGTGCCTGAGTAAATGCGGAAAACCAAAGAGCAAAGACGTTTGAAACACCCTATTAACCTCCCTCCAGAATGGTAAACAGAACAAAAGTCTGGATGATACTACCTAGGGTCATTATAATTAGTTTACAGCTTATTTAAAACAAAGTCTTAAAAAGCTTATAAATGCACTTTTTCCTTTTCTAATATGTACATTTTGGACAGAAAACAACCTTTGAGCAGTAACTGATTGCAGAAAAACTATTTTATGCTTTATTCAAAAAATGGATGCATCATTTTTTGCTGTTGATAATTCATATGCAAACACCACTACAGATTGTTTCTTCTGACATCTCCTATTGTGTTTGTATGATATAATAGTTCTCATATAATTTGTCAAGATATTATGGTGCATATTGAATAAGGAATCCATTAAATGAAAAATAGAATGTGCTGCCCTAGTACTGACAAATCGATCATTCGATCGAACGAATTGTGGTAAATCCTTCGACTTCGATATTCGAAGTCGAAGGATTTAACTTTGATGGACGAATATCGAGGGTTAAATAACACTCTATATTCGACCTATAGTATATGTGCCCCATCATGTCACATCCTTTATTTATCCACTGGTAGAAGATTAGTCAACCAAATTTGGACAGAAATGTATGTAACTGGTTTGTGTCCTTTTGGCAATATGGAGTAAAAAGACCTCTTTTTTTATATGGTAGGTTCCAAATACTAAAAAACTTTCCTTTGTGAGATGTAATTAAAAATTTAGGACATTCTGTCACAAACTGGTCATATGTTTCCTTGGTTGTTGTTCCATTTCTTTCCAAAGGCAAGTCCTTAGTTTTTATATTTGTGGTTAAGTAAACTGACATATTTGCATTACTTTTTAGATAAATTACAAACACAAAAATAAACTGATCTTCAAAATGTGTTTGAAGTTAAAAGTAAAAAGTTTCCACAACTCCTCCTTTCACAATGAAGATTACAAAACTTTGTTATTTCATTCATACATTAAAATATACTTTTAGATCTGGAAAAAATACATTGTAAACTTTAGTATTGTGTCTTTAACCATTCCAGAGTGCTGTCTAAAGTTTGCTTCAGGTCATTGTTTGGAAAGCCCATGATGTGCAACAGAGTCCCAGCTTCGTCATTTCGGCTTTAATTTAGTGCTCCCTTATGCCTGATTTCACAATGACACATTTAAGGTACCCAATTGTGGAAAAGCAATAATTATTTTGTAAACAAAGAAAAGCTAATATGAAAAGGGGAACACGACTGAGACTTTGTTCTGAGTGATCACATTTTGTTAAAATGTTTTGTAGATTCATGGCGGAGGAAAATGTATTTCTGGCAGACAGGATATGATGTAAGTGATATAAGATTGAGGAAGATCTAGCGTCATTTTAGCAGTTCGCCTGGTCTGAGGTGGCGAAGTCAACTCTGGCGAAAAAGAGGTAACCAGTAAAATTCGCACTTTATTGAATTTGCGGAGTATCGACCATTTGCCTGGTGATAGAGTGCAAATGAATGTTAGCTAAATGTCGCCTACACCTGTTATTAAATTGCCAATGTCCCTGCTGATGGGATTTCTGGAGAATATATTATGATAATCCATAGAAATGCAAAAACATTTTCTTGGGAGAATGTCCAATATCTGGCTGCTTCTCAGCACCATTCCATCCATATTTCAGACAGTAACATAACTTTTAATCTGAGTGGTGAAAAATCATTGCAAATGTGTACAACACTGTTTTAAATGCCGACAGTGCACACATTGGGTTCTCTATAAATACAAATTTCTCTCTTGTTTTGGATGTGTCAAAAGAAAACAATTGGGATTTGGTCCAGGTATTGCATCTTCTTCCTTGCCTTACAACAGCAGCTTTTCTCAGTGTCAATATAGAATATTAATCTGATCTTCCTTGAGCTGAAAATAGCTGTTTGTAATATAAACTAACTGTCCAAGTATACTCCAGCTTGCCCTGGGATTTTAAGGAAAAAAAATTCATATCCTGCAGCATTAACAATTTATTTTCTTTATTTTCTAAATAAATAAATCAGTGCATTCAAATTATCTTTTAATGAGTATCTTTAAAGTTATTGAAATGTACGGTCAACTATAACATTAGAAGAAAGCATGCATGGATACCACAATAGATTAATCATTAATTTGCCATCGAATGGTTCTCTGCATTGCAGAACACACAAAATATGTCCATGGCACAGCTGTAAACTATCATTTAGAAAATCCATCAGAAAAAAACAATACACGGTTATAACAGTTAAAACACATACTTATAGCAGACACGTGAAACAGGTAAAAAAGAGATTGAAAGTGTTTATTAATGACATAATATAAAACATTATTGATGAAAAAAAAATTCAATGAAGCAGCTTCTATACAATATTACAATATATCTACTATTATTTGATGAATAGGAATGTAATGTATGTCACACCCATGTGATAAATAAAAAGACTGGTCTGATTGCTGATAAAAGTATTTTAACATATACATCTTTACATTAGAGGGGAGATTTAGTATGTGCTATAAAAAATATGGTGGAATAATTTGCCATACATTGCCAGGTATCACTGTGTAAAAAACAGCATAAATTTGTTGAGCAACTTCCCGGGAACTTACTTATAAAGGTCTAAAGCAGTGTAAAATAACAGAGGAAAATCTGGAATTGCATGGCATAAAATATTACACACCTTGACGTCAGAAGTGCTGGGAGCACTCTGTTCCGGCACGTTCTACTCCTCTCACAAGATGCTGGCCGTCAGCGTGCTGAAGTTCAGTGCAAAATTGGACTATAAATGGACGCTGAGTTCACAGGTTCAAAGATTTACTTATTTGATTCCTGGGTACTCCTAAATTTATATTACCACCTGATTCCTGGACTTTTGACCTTGTTTGAACCTGTGACTTTGCTTCTTCTCTGCCTGCCTATTGAACTACTGCCTGAAATTGACCCTTTCCGGTTACCATGAACTTGGACTTTAATCTGAGGCTTCCTCCTTGGTACGGACTTCTACACTAGGAGCCGATAGGTCCCTGTCATTACAATCGGGCCATGGACCCCACTGAGGAAGCTCCACCTGATGTGGAAAGAACACCCTGGGGTTGGCGACTTGCATGGAAGCTTATGAAGCCCAGCAGAATTGCATAGGGCAAGTGTTTAACCCCTTCACTCCTGGATGCCATCTGTTTCTCCGGTTGCAGGAAATCCTCCCGTCGCAGTTGCTCCCCCTCCAGCGACCTCATCGACTGGTGAGCCTCACATTCCTCCACCGCCTCGATATTATGGAGATCTTCAAGCCTGCAGAGGTTTTGTGGTGCAACGCATGATCCAGTTTGAGTTTCAACCCTTCAGTGAACAAGCCACGCTGGGGTATGTGAAGTACAGATTGGAGGGTAAACCGCTAGAGTGGGCAACACCTCACTGGCAGAAGAATTCTCCTCTGACCTTCAATGCCAAAGCTTTCCTCCAGGCTTTCTGAACTGTTTGATGCCCCGGGTCGCTAATGCCTCTCCCTGCCTCCTACGGATCAGGCAGGGAAATCACAGTGCCAGTGAATACGCTATTGACTTTAGAACCTTGAGGGACGAAACCAACTGGAACAATGAGGCGTATGGAGCCATTTTCTATTAAGGCTTATCAAGCAGAGTCAAAGATGACCTAGTCTCCAGGGATCTCCCTGAGCAATTGGAAGACCTGATTGCTCTCGCCATCAAGGTAGACACCCGACTCAAGGAGCACCAATCCGATAAGAAGCGTAGCAGAAGATTCCTGCCTGTTCTGGCACCTCGCTTCCAGAGACTAGGAATGGGTGACTTTTTCTGCCTTGTTTCACCACAGAAATGAAGCCCATAGATTTGTATGGCGGTGGGCGTCAAATAAAATAACGCACGTCAAAATAAAATTTCCGTGCGCCAAAATTTTTTTGACTCTCATAGACTTTCATTTTTACATATTGCCCGCATTGAATTTTTTTCGAAACGGGTCAAATTCATCCAAGCCTACCAGAGACCCCTCTTTACTGCTTCTGTTTCTACTCCTCCTGTCTCTCCCCTGGAGGAACCTATGCAGATTGGTCAGATGCACCTCTCCGAACAAGAGAAACTCCGGAGATGGCTGGCTGGACTATTTTGACATGGCAATCCAAGACTGGCCTCTCCCCACAAGTACCAAGGCCATGCAAAGATTTTGTTTCATTTATTAACAGCAACAATTTATCAAGGGGTTCCCCTCCCATATCGCTCCTGTCTTGGTTCTCATCCGGAAGGGAGGAAAACCTAATATCTGGCCCCCTCATGCTCTGGAGGCCTTTCAGTCCCTGAAAGATTAATTTGCCTCTGCTCCTGTCCTCCGTCATCCTGATCTTTGGCAACCCTTCTTCATTGAAGTAGATGCTTCCGACGTCAGGGCTGGAGCCATTCTGTCTCAGAGAAAAATCACAGATGGGAAACTACGTCCTTGTGCTTACTTCTCAAAGAAATTCTCTCCTGTCGAGCAAAATTATGACGTCGGGAATCTTGAGTTTCTGGCAGTTAAACTTGCTCTGGAGGAAGGGGCGACACTCTGGAAGGAGCACCTCACTCCATTACCATTTATTCCGATAACAAAAACTTAGAATTCATCCAGACTCTCAAGAGATTGAATCCTCGTCAAGCTCGGTGGGCACTCTACTTCACACAATTCAATTTTGTCCTTACCTATTGTCCTGGCTTCTGAAATTGGAAGGCAGATGTCCTATCCAGAAGCATTGTGTCTGAGGGTCACCTCAGTGAAGATCAGGAACCAGTTATTCCTCCCACAAAAATCATTGTTTCCTCAACTGGCCAGCCAGATCCTAGCAGTCCAGTTCTCTGCTCCTGCTAATACCCCCCCCCACATTCCCATCCTTCATCAAAGCCAATGTTCCAACCAAGCTGGACATCCAGGCACCCAAAAGACCTTTGAGCTTGTCAGTCAGCTTGTGTGGTGGCCAAATCTTCTGAAAGATGTAAAGGACTTTGTGGCGGCCTGTGCCATTTGTGCCTTTTCTAAGACTAGTCTTTCTCGCCCTTGCAGTATATTAAAGCCTCTACCCATTCCTTCACGTCCTTGGACCCACTTAGCTATGGACTTTATTGTTGAACTGCTACCTTCCAAGGGAACACTATGACATGGGTAGTTTATTCAATATATCTTCTGACTTCATGGCTTGGAGATTGTATCAGACAGAGGTTCCCAGTTTGTGCCCAAGTTCTTGCGCTCTTTGTGCAAAGACCTGAGTATCGCTCTACAATTCTCCTCTGCCTATGATTCTCAAGCCAACGGGGCAGCTGAGAGAGTAAACTAAACGCTGGAACAGGTCCTGAGAAGTCATGTATCCCTCTGTCAGGACGATTGGGCCAATCTGCTCCCCTGGGCGGAATTTTCCCATGACAACGCATGTCATGCCTCCACTGGTAGATTGCCTTTCTTGACCAAGTATGGGCAACATCCACAAGCTTTTCCGCAAGACTTCCTCCTGTCGGAATTTGTTAGTCCATTCCCCATTTGAATATAAATGGACGCTGAGGTAACAGGTTTAATGCCCAATTATAGGATTTACTTATTTGATTCCTGGGTGCTCCTAAATTTATAATAGGAAAAGTAAGAATAGGCACGCACTCCTGCGATACACCAGGTTGGATAAAAAATTCAATCTTTATTCCATAGGTTAACATCAAATGTTCTAACGGGTTGCGTATCTAGAGATCTGTAATCATAGGCACCTGGAGCCTATGATTACACATCTCTAGATATGAAACACGTGAATAAAATATCAAATAGTGTATTATAGGGTCCCCTAGAATGTACAATACCATCCCCAAAAAACCTCTTCCTGAATGTAAACAATACCAACCTGACTAGTCTTTCTTCATTACTACAAACTTCCATACTATTTATCAGCTTACACTTGTAAGGCCCCATCTAGAATATGCCGTACAGTTTTGGTCTCCATCACTCAAACAGGACATTATTGTATTAGAGAGGGTACAGAGAAGGGCAACTAAGCTGGTAAAGGGTATTGAAAATCTTAGCTATGAGGAAAGACTGGCCAAATTGGGGATGTTCACGCTAGAGAAGAGGCGCTTAAGGGGTGATATGATGACTATGTATAAATATATAAGGGGATCATATAATAATCTCTCTAATGCTTTATTTACCAGTAGGTCTTTCCAGCTGACACGAGGTCACCCATTCCGATTAGAAGAAAAGAGGTTCCGCCTAAATATTCGGAAGGGGTTTTTTACAGTGAGAGCTGTGAAGATGTGGAATTCTCTCCCTGAATCAGTTGTACAGGCTGATACATTAGATAGCTTTAAGAAGGGGTTGGATGGCTTTTTAGCAAGTAAGGGAATACAGAGTTATGGGAAATAGCTCATAGTCCAAGTTGATCCAGGGACTAGTCTGATTGCCATTTTGGAGTCAGGAAGGAATTTTTCCCCCTCTAAGGCAAATTGGAGAGGCTTCAGATGGGTTTTTTGCCTTCCTCTGGATCAACTGACAGATAGGTAGTTAATACAAAAAAAAAAAAAAAGGTTGAACTTGATGGACATGTGTCTTTTTTCAACCTTACTTACTATGTTACTATGTTACTCCAGGGTTGGACTGAGCCAGTGGGACAGACCACTGGCCCAGACCTGATTCCATGATCGGCCGCCCCCTAAAGAAAATGTGACGCAGTGTAATGGCGTGTGCAGGGGCCGGGAGTTTGGAAGTCAGGAGGGGCCCCTGGTGAATATAAAAAGGGCCCTTGGCGTTGCAGCCCTGGTGGGCCCCCAATGCTCCAGTCTGACCCTGGCTTACTCTCTGGACTTTCATGTCACTTAATTACCCACATTACCAGTTTGTCCTGGTCCCTCAGGATGACATCCTGAAAGGATTCAGTTTTCCTGTATAGGTTTGTGTCATCAGCAAACCTAGATACATTGCATTCAGTGATCTCCTTCATGTTATTTAAAAGAGATTAAATCAAAGTGGACCCAACAGACCAAAATTAAGAAATCAAAGTAAGTTTATATAACAATATATAAAAAGCTTAGCAAAATCTAAGTAGATCACATCTGCAACTCCACTGCATGACTTTCTATTAATTGCATTGTTAAAAAAAAAGTAAATTCATAAAACGTGTATGCCATTCTCTAAGACACATCAGGATTGTGACACCAAATAACTGGCCTGTACAAATATTACAGTTACAGAACTATAATTAATTTTCAGGTTGATATGCTAATCCCTTTTTAAATACTATAATTACATTGGTTTCTCGAATTTATTGGCACCATACTGGATAAAAGGGAGTTTTAGAAAATCAGAAATAGTGGCCTGGCGAGACTGAACTTTGCTTTAAATTAACTTTGCTTAAACATGCTATATCCTGGACAGGTACATATGTAACAACTTGAGGTCCAACTTCATACCACTTCAGAGTGGTTTCAAAAACTTTTTCTAACATATTGTATACATCAAGTAAAAAAAAAAACCCTTAGGCCAGTGGCACACACAGCCACTTTCTGCTGGTGTGTCTTATTCTATCTGCCTCATCTTGTGTGTGAGATGACAGACAGTGGCTTGTCAGGGTAGTTTTCAGTGTGTAAATACTTAGTTTAGCTAAATCCACTCTGGTGTGTGGTGTGTACCACCAACATTAAGCACATTTACTTTTCAGAATCCACTTTATACAAAATATTTCCATCATTTAATCAAGTTTCCTTCTACAAGGGAACCTGTACTATAACATTGCAGGGCTCTATAAAAATAAATTGAATAAAACAGTCCATTTGTAAAACACTGCTTCATCTAAATGCAATATTAAAAAATATATAAAAATGTACTTTTCTAGAAGTATGTGCCATTGGATAATCCTAAATCCTTAAAATGATAATGCCATTTTAAGAATTAAGAACTGACCCCTGGCATGTATTATTTACTGTGCTCACACACAAACTAAGAGCACACATACGTTCTAGGTTACATCAGCCAAAGAAAGGATAGAGCTGTCTTTTACTCCCACACTTCTACCTGTTACAGGAGAGATGGAGCACCAAAAAGTTTACCCTTTTCATTACTAAATTTGCCAATTTTTTTAACCTTAGCCGATCATCTCTGTTAAAATTTATGGGATTTACTTTCCAGTTAAAAATAAACATTTGTGGATAAAAAAAACATTTTTTTCAATGATCGCTTAATTATCAAAGAGGAAACTAAAATGAGTTAACCAAGATTGCATAAAGTAGCTGCAAATTGCTATTCTGATTGCAAACAAATTTAGCATTTTTAATTTTTCCTTGACTTCTATGGCATATTGGCATGTTCTACATGGAATAATTATGAATAATATCTTGGCTACTCAAGAAACATAAGCAGAGAGTTTTGTAAATCATGGAAATTTTCTTTTGTGTATTATTATAAAAATCTACCCCTTAGGGTAGGAATACACTGGCATTTTCTGTGTGATCGACTCGCTGCGCAAAAATGCAAGCGTCAAATCTCATGCAACGGAGAGGTAAGTGAATGCATTGTCGGATGGTGTCGCAGTGTTGATCCGACACAATGCGACTGTCGGATGCAGAAGCAGTGTGTCTGGGAGAGGGCCAAAACGTCCATTGCTCGCTATGCAATAAAATCTTTTTTTGAATTTATAAGACCTGTGAGTGTGGGTCTACTTGGAAAATATTGGTGGCTAGGACCCCACATGAGAAAAAAATTGGTGGCCAGGCCCCCCCCACACACACACATTATAAGAAAATTGGTGGCCAGGGCCCCTTAAACGTCCATGCCTTCCCGAAGTCAGCAGCTCTCAGAAAGATGGGGGGCCCGACTAATCATGTAAGTGTGGCGTGGCCGGGCCCCCCTTACCCTCGGGGCCCCCTACAACTCTCCCCCCTGTCCCCCCCTGATGGCTGCCCTGGCTGCACTCAGGCATCATTTCATGAATATTAACGAGAGTGCCGGTTTTCCCGTGGACAGTGTGTACTAAGTATGACCTGGCACCCGTGCTTTTTGAACTTTTTTGTTTTCTATAAATAATGCTTTACCTACTATTAGCGGTGGAATTAACAGCATGTAACGTGGCCACAGATGCATCTTGTACTGTTTAATGGACGCAGCAACGATGTCTGCTATGGATATTGCAGAACGACATTTTTCCACCTACAGTTACTGTACCTACTAACTACCCATGAAAGATAAACCGAGACTGTCCTACGCTTCATTTTGTTTTTCACCCTGAGTGAGAGGAGTGATCACGTGGGTCGGACTTATGAGAGCTCGATTGTATCCGGGTGGACCGATTCCCAGAGTGTTACATCGGGCTACATGTGGACCGCCTAAGATTTATGCCCACCACATCGGTGCACTGAGGGGGAGAAATTAACCCAATCTTCGTAGTTATTATCCCCGGAACAGAAGTGATGACTACGTCAAGTTCTCATGTCCGGCACAATCCAGAGATGATAGAGGAACCGGAGATCCAATGTTCGACCAATGACTGTATGGGCACTCTGCTAGGTGTTATTTAACGTATGCTGGGCCCCGGTGTTGGACCGATGTGACTGGGTGGGTTGCGCTACCGATTGAGGGTTTACCAGTTAAGGCTTGGGGTGATACTGCCAGTGCATTGCCTTCCACTATATGGACAGACTTGTGTCCTAATTTTTAATACATTTAAACACCTAGGGGCACATTTACTAAGCTCGAGTGAAGGATTCGAATGAAAAAAACTTCAAATTTCCAGGTTTTTTTGGCTACTTCAAACTAAAAATCGTTTGACTATTCGATAGTTGAAGTACTGTCTCTTTAAAAAAAACTTTGACTACCTACTTCCATCTAAAACCTACCTAAAACCTACCGAGCACCAATGTTAGCCTATGGGGACCTTCCCCATAAGCTTTCTAAGCCTTTTCTGATCGAAGGAAAATCGTTCGATCGATGGATTTAAATCCTTTGAATTGTTCGATTCGAAGTATGTAATCGATTTTTCCTTTGATCGTTCGATCGAACTAAATGCGGTAAATCCTTTGACTTCAATATTCGAAGTCGAAGGATTTTACTTCGATGGGCGAATATCAAGGGTTAATTAAACCTCGATATTCGACCCTTAGTAAATGTGCCCCCTAGCCTATAGTTATAATATATCAAGGACACTTGATGTTTTTTGCATTGACATTTGGACTTAAGATGGTGGACCGAATGGCTGCATTTGATCATACGCCCCCCAATGGGGGTGAAATTGGACAGCTGTCCAGGAGAGGCACTTTTGGGGGACAATTTCTATGAAATGGGGTTACATCAATCATCCTTATACATCTGATAATGTGGATGGTTTTTAATGTGTTGTTAATTTTTTAGCACAATTATTTATAGTGAGTTATGAATATTTATTGGTAACATACATTAATGAAAATATAGGGGATTCATTTTGGGGTGTTTTTTGTGCACTACCTATTAGGTATGACTAGTCTTTACGTATATTTGATTGCTTTAGGGGTAATGGTTATCACTAATATTTCCTTATAGAGGGATTGGTTGTAAACACCGGTGATTCTTTCACACAGTATATATTATATTCCTTCACACAGTATACATTATATTTTATTATACAGTGATTTTTACACTGGATATGATGGATTTTTCAATAGGATGGGATGATCTCCCCTTTCAGGTTGCCATATACAGTGATATTTCAATAGGTGGAAAGACTCATTAAAGCCATTAACTGCATGATAGTGGTTCAGATCCATATGGAGTTTCTAACATAAAAATATTTTTAGGGGCGACAGTATATTATTAACAAAAGGAGTGTAGTAGACATAATATTTATGTGATCCAAAAGGAATAAGGTTTGACAGAATATTAACAAAACAAGGATTTATGTGGTATATAACAAAGTTAATACATGAAAGATGAGTTGATAGGTAGTACAGTAGTGAGAATAAATGCAGTACCATTAGCTTATAAGAAAACGTATCTTTTTTTATGTTACATTGCAAAATGCAAAATAGAAGATACTCTTCTCCTTACTGAAAGGTTCTCATTCATCCTGGTCATAGTATATCTATAGTAATAAGTCCCCAAAATGTGACAGAACTTTTCAGGTTGACCCCATGACTAAGTTTGGTCAGTGTAACTTTAATGCTGTACGAGTGGCAAAAGTTTCAAATTTTCCAATGAAAGTCTATGGGAAAAAATAGGGTCTTTGGGGGGGCGCCACAGGGCCACGGAGGGTGGGATTGCTTAACAGAGCACAAGCAACCTATTCGGGTATGAGCCGAACAAGTGTGCAAAGTTTCATAATTGTACTCCTAAAACTCTGGGAGGAGTAGCGTATAGAAAATTGCTGTTGGTAGCTCCGTCCACTTTGGGGTGCCCCCCCAAAATACATATTTTTATTCGGGGTGGCACCAACAATATGTGGTCCGAGTTTGGGGAGTGTAGCTTCAAAACTGTACGAGCGGCAGCAATTTGAAAAATTTCCCTGTCAAAGTCAATACGAAAAAAGGCGTCTTCAGTGGTCCGTCGCACGGCGCAGTGGGTGGGATCGCTTACTAAAGTAATGTACTTTGCTATAAGGCGAATAGGTGTGGAAAGTTTGGCGCTTGTACCCCTAAAACTGTAGGAGGAGTAGCGTATAGAAAATGGGGGGGCGCTAATAATAATAATAAGAATAATAAGAACGAGCTGAACTAGTAGATCAATATGTTGGCTTCTTCAAAGCCAACATAATAATGAAACTTCACAATCAAATAAATGAGCAAACCTTATTAATTTGAGTTTGCTGAATGAATTAAATAAAAATGCAATATAGAAATCTCAAAACTATAACCATGTTTTTTTTTTGTATGAAGTTTAGAAAATTTTTCAATTTAGCAGAAAGAAGATGCTGTCTTGTTGGGTTTATAAGTGCATCAATATGAAAAGAAACTTGAATCATTATAACAAGTTTATTGTTCTGGAAACTGTCTACCAATATATGTGTCAGCACAACACTATAAGCCTGTTATCAAAATAAAATGTCTTGAAGTTGTGGATAATAGCAATGCCTCAACAATGTTTATATATTTACCCTAAAATCAACCATATTCTCAGCCTGTCACTGAAATTAGGGATATTTATGTGGCATCAAAGCTGGGGGAGAACTAACATCGACCAGCTTTTCATTGGTCATTGCAGAATGCAAATATTTTTTCAAACAGCAGCAAGGAGTTATAAATATGAATTTTTCTATTCATATTTACTGTTTTGTTTAAAATTCTAAATATTGTGCTTATTTAGGAAGACAGGTATAAATTTGGTTTCTCACAATCCTCCTTGCACTTTTACTTGTACAGCTGTCAGGTGCAAATCTTTGCACCTCCAGTATGGGAAGAAAAAACATGTGCCTGGCTGTGAATGGCACATTGATTGCCACTCAGCAGCTTCCACTACTCACAGAGCAGTATCAATGGGGCAGTAGCCACAAGGGTATAAAGTGCAAGACCTCTGCAGTTGGACAAAGTCCAAGTGTTAACATGAGCAGTGTAGGGCTTCCCGCCAGACCGGTGCGCTCGCTTACCTCCATGTGCTCCAGCTTGTGGGCGCATTTTGCTCAGCGCAAGTGCAAAGTCTGGATTTGCGTTGTTGGGTGGATTCGCATTGTCTCATGTGCATTGATGTTACGGCATGCATTTCATGCTTTTTTTGTCGTTACTTCCTGTTTCCTGGTTTTTGGCGCTAAATCTCCCAATTTAAGCTTGCTCAGCCAATCATTTCTTTCCCAAGCTGGCTTCTGGTCCCTTCAAATCCTGCTCAAGCCTTTCATGTGTTTCTGATCCTGGTTTTTGACTTTGGCTAGCACTTTGACTACGAATCTCGCCACCCATCCTGAACTCTGCCTGTTCATGACTCCTCTTCGTTTGACCCTTGTCTGTAACTCGTTCTGGAATATCTGACCTCTGAAGTTGGTATGATCCCCACTAGTTCCGCAGCATATAATGCAATATTGTAGACATAATAGATATATACTGTATGTATATACAGTATATGTAATGTCTTGTAATGACATACAATTTACTACTTATCTCTAATTATTTTCTTCCTACTTCTTTTTAATTCTTATTTAACTGTACTGAATAATTCAGCATAGCTTGTTTTGTGTGGATTAAATGCCTACTGCCTGCAGTTCCCGTTTCTTATCTTGTCTTCCAGTCATTTTTCATTGTAGCTTTCTAGCTTACAAAGTTAATTCAATTTTTTTCTAGCTTTCAGCAGTGCTGTTTCAGGTAGCTTATAAATTTTATGGTGGCTTCTCTTTGCTCTTGATATCATTCATACTTACTAAAAGCTAGGTTACAGGGGAACAAATCTCATTTAAAATATCTCAAAGCCTAGTTGAACTACGTCATTTAAAGGGAAATAGATTGCAAACATTCTGTCACAAACATTCTCCTTATAAATAATCTTTAGACTTATGAGGGGCAATCTTGAATATTTCAGCCATGTATTTGCAGTGATGTTAATACAAAACATGTATACAACAGCAGTCCATCATAAGAACAATTATGAAATTAATGAACTGTAACTAATCTTTAGAAAGGACAGGTGTGAAATATTAAAATGTGTGATTCTTTTACTGGCTAAAATTTTTAATTATTTACTTTCTTAAGTCTACTAAGCAAGGACTAGTCTTCACTGAAAGAAATTCACAAAAAATAGGTTCAAATGAAGCAGTAAAGAAAGAAGCTAATATAACATTTTTGAACAATAGGCTAATCATTCTAAGGGGCAGATTTATTTAGGGTTGACTTATTTTTATACTTTTATTTCAAAATCTTTGTATGGTCAGAACTGTCAAACTTGATTAGGGAATTATGCAAACTGGATTAGAGTTTTTTTAAATTAAAAATAATTTGATTTTCGAGATTTATCATACTCTGGTCCTTTAAGAATGAACAAATTGAATTCAGAACCTGAGGAACCTCATAAAAAACAATTACATATGTTTGACTTCGTTGATAAACCATGGTGATTACTACTTATAACTGAATTAGCCATAATATATTCTAAAAGTTTCTTAAGAAACCATTAAATATCTTGCCCACAATAGACATCAAAAGTACAAGTCTATAATTGACAGATTGAGAACAGTTTTTCATCCAACACATTGTTAACATCCAAGATGAAAATTAACTAGACTCTCTGGGGCACATTTACTAAAACTCAAATTAATCTCCTATTTTTATCTGACCAAACTCCATTTCACAATTTTAACTCACTTATCAATGATTTTTCATGAAAAAAATCAAAAATTGGGCATCAATATGAATAGTATGATTGATGCTCCGAAAACTTGATTTTATCGAGTTTTCGCTGTGAAAACTCAAAAAATTATCCAGTGCAGATCACGACATCAATAAACAACTTCAGATACATCTGCCATTGACTTCTACATGACCTCAAGTGGTTTGAGATGGCGTATTTTCGGATTTGGATTTTTAGCAGCTTTGGGGTATGATAAATCTCTAAAATTAGTTTTTTTTCCACAAGAAATTGAGTTTTACCCCTAAAAACCTTGACCAGCATAAATCAAGGTTTAATAAATGGGCCCGAGTGTACTCAACGGTATATTTCATCATGCCCCAGACCATGTTCTGTGCAAGCCACTTAAAAACTTGTTTGAGTTGAAATGTGTACCATTACATAGTTTGTCCTCCTCTATTGTATACATCACAGAAAATAACTGATTAAGAACATTTGCTTGTCCCCTTAAAAAAAATCTCCATTTTTAAAGGAGACATTTTATATAACCTTCATATTCAGACACATTACTCATCCTTCCTCAAAACATGTAATGATGCAGAAAAAAATGTTTTGAAAGCATTTTACCTCCTAAAACTTTCATTTTATCTGATCTTCAGAGAGATCCTTTCTGCTCTGAGTCTGGGCTGAAATGAATAGTGGGAGTGTCTGTTCATTCTCTCACAGGAAGTGGTAACAGCACTGACTGACAGGCTGAACTCTGCTGTAGCAGGCAAAACCCCTCCCCTCCCACCCTGTGTCCTGTGTGTTCCATGTGTTCCCAGCCTGCACATAGCTGTCTTATGCTGCTATCTGATCATTCACTTATAACAATATACCTTACATCAGGGATCCCCAACCTTTTTTTTCCCATGAGCCACATTCAAAAGTAAAAAGAGTTGGGGAGCAACACAAGCATGAAAAAGTCCCTTGCAGTGCCAAACAACAGTATGCTCCTGTGTTCCACAGCAAATAGGCATTATTCAAAAATGTGCATGCCCAACTGGACATAATCTATTTCCATAATATGAAATTCCAGAAGACCAGCTGTAGGTTTGTTTTCCTGCATATTGATATATGATCAGGTGCAGGGAGTTGCAAGGGAAAAAATGCAACAGTTCTGCGAATTTTCGCTAGCGTTACTTTGGCAATCAAAGCAAAGATGCAGTAGCGTTGCCTTATTTGCATACGGCGGGAAATTATAAAGTTACATGGACGTATGGTGCAGCAAATACATTACATTACAAATGTCCAGGGAGCCTTAATAAATAAAATAGAGTTGTTATAATGCCCTAAACATGAGCCCAGTGTATAGTTTATGTTCCATATGTTGGGTAACCGGGTTCCGGGGGGAATCCGTTACCCAAAAAAAAATTATACGGACCTTTGCAAGCCATCACTCTAAAAAAAGGAAAAGACGCCAGCGTTTTTTGGGACTTAGAAAGATTTTGCACTAAAAATTGAGGAAGTCCTATGCACTTCGCCTGGTCTGAGCTGGCGAAGGCAAGTCTGGCGAATGAGGTAATGTTCAGTGAAATCTGCATCTTACTGAATTTGCGAAGTTATGACCATTCGCCAGAGCGAAAATTCATAAGGCATTACAGATGCGAAGCAACGCTAGCGTCTATCTCTTTCTTTTAAAATTATTTTCATTGAATTTACAATAAAATACATTGACTTGACTATATGACAATTATACAATGTTTCAAAAAAAATTTCATGTGAATAATATTCAAAAAAAAATTTTCATATGAACAATAAACATGACGTTAAACAATTAGACCTGTTATCTTATTTCAAAATAACACATGGCAAAGCAAGTATGAATAAATCAGTTTGAATAGTTGTGTGAATGACATTTTGGGGCACATTTACTAAGCTCTAGTGAAGGATTCGAAGTTAAAAAAGTTTTTTTTGGGGTACTTCGACCATCGAATAGGCTACTTCGACTACGACTTTGAATCAAACGATTCAAACTAAAAATCATTCGACTATTCGACCATTTGATAGTCGAAAAACTGTCTTTTTAACAAAAAATTTGACTACCTATTTCGGCACTTTAAACCTACCGAGCATCAATTTTAGCCTATGGGGACCTTCCCCATAAGCTTTCTATGCTTTTTTTTATGGAAGGAAAATCCTTCGATTGATGGATTAAAATCCTTAGATCGTTCGCTCAAACGATTTTTCCATCGATCGTTCGATCAAAGTATTTGCAGTAAATCCTTCGACTTCAATATTCTAAGTATTTTTCTTCGATGGTCGAATGTTGAGGGTTAATTAACCTTCGATATTCGACCCTTAGTGAATGTGCCCCATAGACTCTATTAAGTTTACCTAATTGATTAATTTCAATCATCTTGCCCCATAAGTTAAAGAACAAATTTCTTTTTGTTATCATCTAAAGATGAAATATAGAGGGACCATCTACATTTAATTTTATTTCTTTGAAGTAAATCATCCACTCTAAATCTAATAACCTCCTGAATACATAAATTGTATAAATATGAGAGCACATCTTTCAAAGTTGGGGAGGTTCTCCTTTATCCAGCACAGAAATATGGATTTTCGAGTAGCTGCCATAACAGAAAGACAATATTTCAACATTTAAAGAAGATCTACTATTAGACATCTGCAAACAAGTCGTTCACATCTAATAATGCAAACTGTGGGATCAATGTTATGTCTAAGTTAATTAAGTCTTTAATAAAACATGTAATTTTCTTCCATAGGTTTTTAATAAGTGGGCACACCCAAATATAATATAAAGACATCAACATTTTGCGCTTTGCATTTTGGACAAAAAGAAACCTTCTGAGAGTCTTTACTACTACTGAATAATAATCCATAACCCAGGTGAATGAATGGAAACTGCTGATCACTCCAACTCTCAGAATTTATATTATTTCTAAAATTCTGAAAGGATTTCAGGAGATCCTTGTAAGAAATATTTATTCCCAAAAATAAAGATAATTTTTTTACTCGATTTATCTAGTGGATCAACATCATTAGACTTTGAATTTAATTGATGTGTTGAAATCCATGAAATATTATTTAATTTAAGATCTTCTGTTAATTGTAATATTGATTTATAAAACTGGTGATGTTTTAATTGTGACTTTGTTTTGTTACCAATTAGTTGGAAACCTGCAAATAAATTAACCTCTCATCTCTGAGAGACAATATGTTTCTTTAATTATTTTCCAAGGAAGAGGATGTCCTGAACCCGGATCAATAATATGACTAATTTGAGATATTCTAAATGTTCTTCACTTATAGAATTGGATTCTTTGCTTCATAGGAAATCCCCCCAAAAAGAATTGAGATACTGAAGAAAAGGTGAAACATTAAAATTTAGATTGTTCTGTTTGCGCAAAATCTTGGTTGTATCTCTATAGATTGGGTTTCTTTTAATATTAATATGCTGCTCAGACCAGTTTTTGTGTAAAGAAGAAATATGTTCTTTTGAATCGAAGCTAATTCCAAATCCAGATTAGTAGCATCTATCTCCTTTGCTAGCTTCCATTAGGAAATTTGGCAAAGTTCTGAAATGACATCATGCTGGCGAATTTTCGCCAGAGTTAGTCACTTCGCCCTTTAGGGAATCTGTCCCATAGTCCCCAGAAAATAATAAAATACTTTTAGTAGTAAATTATGTTTTATTTATACAGCAGTTTGCTTTTTTTCCAAATTATAGCATGGCAAGGGAGAGGCAAAAGCAGTGAAGGGAGAGGGAGGAGAAAGCATAACAAACAGAGAGGGGGTTAAATGAACAGGGCATAGAGGGAGTGAAATGAACAGTGCTGGGAGGGGGTTAAATGAACAGAACAGGGAGAGAAACAAACACTGCAGGGAGAGGGTTAAATTAATAGGGCAGGGAGGGAGAAAAATGGACAGGGCAGAGAGGGAGAGAAATGAACAATGCAGGGAGGGGGTTAAATTAACAGGGCAGAGAGGGAAGGCAAAACGAGCAGCAAGGGTGATCCCATATCTGCAGTGAAGGACTGAGAGTGACATTACAAAACATGCCCACTCCTCCCTCTGTGCCTGCTGCTCTGTAATTTAGGCAGAAGGTGCTGGCGGCTCCAGAGCCTAATACTGAAAACTCCTGGACAGGAAGCTTGTAAAGGGAGTGGGCTGAGCACAGTTTTCACGCTAATACGGACGTTTTTGACCTAAAAAGTATTATAATAGAAACTATTTCTTCTATTTTACATTACATTTATTTTCTGCATTGTAAAAATATATGCTAAATGTCCCCTCTAATGGAGCCACTACCTCAACCCACATATTTTTACTATTAATAAACGTATCCCTAAAAGAATTTGGGGATTAGTCTTTGCAAGTAAAGCGAATTTGGAGAAGCTGCACACCTCACAAAACCTGGCAAAATCTTTTTCCTGGTGCCCAGTGACAGAGGAATCGGCCACCTCTTGTCCAAGGTCAGAAGAAATTCACTGGCATACAGGATTTGCAATAGCAGGGCAAGCCCTTGCGGTTTAATAGGGCAGTGATGCAAAGTTTCGGGACACGCCCCTTTGTCAAGGGCAACAAAATATTTAACAAAACTCCAGAGCAGGTCTTAACTCTAACCTTTGCTTAGTGATGTAATAAAAATTCACAAAAATACAATTTTAAACATCATTTGCAATTTTTAATTACATTCCACCTATAGAATATTAATGTATTTTCTGTTCTGTGTTAATAGCTGAAAACCATATGTCACAATCTACTTGATCTTACAGCTAAAGTTTTTTTTTCCGGCAGGACATTTGTAAATGTTTCCATAAAATGTGCTAGCAGAATTATTCCTCCAATCAATACATGAGTAATTAAAATCCATAATTAAATGTAATGTATTTTGAAACAGGAGCTGAGCCTCTTTCTCTTTGCTTACATCCAAGGTTCAGTAGGATACTCCTGCAGAATTTTTTAATGCTCTTTTTTATGATGAAGATTTTCATTCATCCAGGTCATGGTATATCTAGTAAAAATAATTCTAAAACAACTGGACGTTTTTTAAGCCAAGATAATTTACTCCTATAGTCACACTCTCCCTAAAACAATTCCACCATCAGTAAAGGGGTGGTTCACCTTTAAGTTTACTTTTAATGTGTTATAGAATGGTATAATCTAAACAACTTTTCATTATTTATTTATTTTTAATTGAATAATTTGCCTTCTTCTTTTGACTCTTTCCAACTTTTAAATTGGGTCAATGACCCCGTCTAAAAAACAAATGCTCTTTAAGGCTGCAACTGTATTGTTATTGCTACTTTTTATTATTCCTCTTTCTACTTAGGCCCTCTTCTATTCACACTCCAGTCTCTTATGCAAATCAGTGCATGGTTGATATGGTAATTTGGACCCTAGCAACCAGATTTCAATGGCAAATGGCAAATGGAAATGGCAAACTAGAGAGTTGCTGAATAAAACTTTGGTTCTAATATACACATTTTTCATTACCTCACACTGATCACACTATTCCCCAACATTTGGGGAAGTTTACTTCTCTAACCTGGACTTTATAGGGGCATGCACTAGTACATTGGCTAATAGGATGCTGGACACATATTTCCTGTATGGAGCCCTTTGTAAACCTGGCCTGTGCCTGATTCCTAAGGCATTATGGGTAATTTATGCCTACGTGCATCACCCCTCCTGTCCCTCATCAATATTGTACTGTATCTGTGGGGAAGTGGAGGTATCTGCATTCCGAAATAGAGCATCAAGACCTACAGCAATTTGTAAAGAGCATAATACAGTGTGCAAAACTGATTGTGGGTTGCCGACTTCAAAGGAAGAAACAGTCTGCCCTTACTCTCCAAATTAAGTTCAACAAAGTTATAAAGCTGATTTTTGTTCTTTTTTTATCTTTAACAGCTTACCATTTTGAAACAGGCTTAATATCTGCCTGAATGTGTTTTTAGTTTTAGCTTGCTTCATTTCCTTTTTTGCAATTTTATTGCATTGTTTGTGACTGTTGAGTGCTGCCTTGGTCCCCTCTGATTTAAATAATGACATGGCTGCTTAGTTCTGGTTTTTTTCTTATTCAGTTTTTCATTTTTATTTAGCCATGTCGCTTTACTTTGTCACTTTTTTGCTTGTCATAAATGTATTTATACCCATAAATGCCTATAATAGCCATTACAAACAAATTACAATACCAGTTTAAATCAACGATTTACTCATAAAAGTGTAACACTCTACCTTTTGCTAAGATTAAAGTACAGGAACAGGACCTGTTATCCGGAAACCAGTTATCCAGAAAGCTCCAAATTACAGCAAGGCCTTCTCTTATAGACTCAATTTTAATCAAATAATTCAAAATGTAACAGATGAATTCCTTTTTCTCTGTAATAATAAAACAGCACCTGCTACTTGATTCTAACTAAGATAAAATGAAACCTTACTTGAGACAAACCAATTTTATTGGGTTTCATTAATGTTTTATTTTTTAGTAGTCTTAAGGTATAGAGATCAGGATTCATAATGATCCCTTATACAGAAAACCCCAGATCCCAAGCATTCTGGATAACAGGTCCCATACTGTACCTCTTTATCAAACAATAGTTCTATATGGGATCATAACATTATGAATGCATTTATAAGACACTTCTATTTGACTAATGAAAATGATGTGTGATAGCAACAATCATAACAATCATCACCCACACAGGATTTGAACCCGCAACAGGCAGATTGTTTTGTAGCCTGAGGACAAGAATAAGACAAAGGAGGCAGTTGGTTAACAGCTTTGGGAGGACACCTGTGGCAACGTTTATGTTCAGTACAGCAGTGCCTAGATGGTGAAATAGATGTAATATTTGCGACTAGTGTTAATACAGTACATACACCAGTGAGGGTGCCCTCTGTTCCTATGTGATTATTTAAATGCAAAAAGTGTTTTTCTCATGTACAGATCAACCAGGCATTGCAATCACAAAAATGTTAAACACAAACAACAAATCATGATCTAGTGCAACCCATTCAAGTCAATTTGACTCATTTAGATGACAAAAAAATAATTGCATAAAAGTGGTAAAAACAGTAGAAGTCAACACCTTATTTTTATACAACTTTTTGCTTCTTACACCTGTATTTATGCCAGAATTGTATTTTCCACTATATAGATGACAAAATTAAATACAAAGCTTTTTAAATGTTTAGGATTTTTTATGGTGCAGTGAGGCTTTAGTTTGGTAATGCTTGGTGTATTCTTTGTTTTATAGACCTTTATGAATATGCCCCTAAGAAAAATCTAGAAATAGTCTAATATCAAATAAGAAGCTTAAAGGAATTTCAGATGTAATGGATTGTTTTATATAAGAATTGCATCTTTGCTATTATACTTTTAATCTTGGCAGCAAATCAAGTCATTTAACTTTTCTCAGAAAACAATAGATCTGTTTGAAAGTTCATCCAGCTGGTGTATGTGTGGATTTGACAGTTTACCACTGGGGTTTGTGCAAATTGATTAAACCTAGATCAATCAATAGTGTCTGGATGTTAAAGATCGGTGCCAGGATAATGACTTGGTGTGTATTTCAGTCATCATTTTTAAGTCTACAAAATAATGATATACAGGGACCAAAGAGCGGGAATTAGAGTCAGACTCTGGGGCTTGCCTACAGTCTTCATTGATCTTTAAAACAACTTTGCACATTCTTTGTGCATAATTGACAATCTTTTACAGAAACAAAATGATGGAGAGATGGTATAATTAAACACTGGAAGGGGTATTATATGTTTTGCTTGGTCGTCTCAATTTTTCCTTTAGTTAATACCAATTAAAACAAATTAGCATTAAAATGTTAATTAGCCATTCTCTTATCATTCTGTTGACATGTACAACATATTGTTTAGGCATATTTCAAAAAGAGTTGCATTATACAGACAGATAGATACCAATATACTGAAATACCAATCCATGGTCTTACAGCACACACACAATCTGTTTCTATTAAGCTCTAAAAGTGAGTTACGGGTTGTCACATAGTTCTACCTACTTGAGGTCTCCACAATTTGAGCAAAAGCAATTGGGCAGTTCACTTAACATTTGGAACTCATTAAAGGGTTACCGAGTGTAAACTGAATACTAGACTACACTTAAAGCTGCTGCTCCTTCCTCTTCCTGTTGTCCTTGGTTTTTAATGAAGAGGGATAGACTGCTTCTCCAAATTTCATATGTTCATAAGGAACATACAAACAACTACAACTAGCAGAGATCTGAAATAGGCCTTTGGGGAACAGGTTTGATTACAGAAGTAAAGGCTTGACTAAAGCAGAGAGAATCAAATGAAATATTGGATATTATGGCAGTATAAGCTGTGTGCTGGAGTAGGGTAGACAGGGTTCTAGAGTACAGTGGAGTATTTGGAAGAAGGCAGTTATTCACTCAGCTTTTTCGAAAACCTGTAAGGCCAGTCTCAATTGTGATGTTTAATTGTAATTTTTAGACAGCTTGAATTAATATTTTTCTCCTGATGATAAGCAATAATACAAAACCTGACTCAAGGTTTTATGGTAGAGTAGGAGGGGCCTTTTATTAGATAAAATGTTACATTTGAATTATCTCAAAACATTGGAAGAGGCAATGTATAGTAAATATATCTGCCACATTCATATTTACAGACATCTCCAGCACTAATTCTGAATACTCATCTTTCAGAAATAGGAGGCCAGAGTGAAATATAAGCCTGCAAGACATTGACATCATGGCTGACAACTGGCATGCCAAGGAAAACTGGGAGCTTGGAACATGCAAGCCACCCCATTCTACACCCTCTACACATGGTCAGTCTCATTATGTCTTTATGCCAGGTTATCCCGATCCAGTCTTTTCTATGCTGGTTCCACTTGTCACGACCGGCACCCAATACCAGAACAAGTGCCAAGTACCCTGGTCTCGGCTCGGCTTCACCAGTAGTGTGACCACCTTTGGGCTTCGGGAGGAGCCCTCAGCTTACTTGGGTACCACCTGGACTTAACGAGAGGTACAAGGCAAGATGTTCTGGCTGGCAGAGGGGCACGGCTGTTAGCAGAGTCTTTTGGGCCGAAGGTCACAGTACAATAAGATTAGGCAGAAGGATGGTCAGACAGGCTGGGTCGAGGCAGGCGGATATCAGAATCGTGAGGCAGGCAAGGGTCAAAACCGGGTAGTCAATCAAGGTGTTAAGCAGGAGAGTTGTCGTAGGCAGGCAAAGGTCAGGATACAGATTGTTGGATAGTCAGAAAGCAGGCTGGGTCAGACACGGATAATCAGATCAGGATACAAAACAGACGCTCAAGGCTTACGAAACCACAAGAACAAAGTTCTATCACGGGCAAAGGGCTGTACAATGAATGGCCCTTAAATAGCAGCCAAAACGTGCTCCAAAATGTGCTGACGCAACACGAAAGCGCGCCTGCGCCTTTAAGAGGCGCGCCGCACGCACCCTAAAACAACATGGCGCCAGTGCTAAGGACCATGTGGCAGGCGTCCCCACCGCACAGGTACTTTTCTTACACCACTCCAGTCTATTCTGATTCTCTGCCTGCTCCATCCTGTCCTGTTCTAGATTTCTGCCCTCAGCCCTTGTCTAATCCCTTGTTGGTCCTGAATTGCCCTGCAATGGAAAAACAGAATCAGTATCTAGATAAAAAAGGAATCTAACAAGGTTTACTTTGTAAAATCTGTTATGTTTTCTCTTTTCTTTAAAACATCTGTCTAAATCAACAGCAAACCAATAGGGAAATAAATATTCAGAGCACTAGATCAAAGTTCCCATCATTTTTATGAATGGAAGCTTGTATATAAAGGGGATGTTTGTAATATGTCTTTATGCTTGCGAGCTGTCAGTTCTGAAGAAAAGAACAGAAGACAGCGTGTGCTCTTGTCTCTTTTTGCAATGACAAATTATTAGTAAAGTTCAATCCATCTGTATACTTTATTGTAACTTTGTCTTTATAAATTTCCGTTGGAGGTAGAAATGTAAGTGAGAGACAGCACTCTTCAAAAATGTGACCCTAATACACTATTAAAGTTCAATGATCTAGTCTAATAGTAAGTGGAAATAATAGCATTTAAATATTGTAGCTGAAATTCCCCTGATAGGATGTTTTGTACTGAAATAATGTTGTAATACATAATGCCTTTTTTTACAAATTAATGTAAAAACTATCTGCTGCTTGATTAATTAGAAGTATACGCTCACACACTAATATAATGTTTTCATTTGCAATACATTATATCATTTCACAATACTATATGCACCAACAAATGGTTATATTTACTTACATTTGTAAATTTTATCATTAGATTTTTTTTTCCTGCTCTTTACTACAGCATTTTTCATTTGTCTTGTAGTATTTTACCTAAAAGTACATACACAATGATGGATTAAACCTGTAACCTATGGTACCAAGGTATTGCAGTACTGCATAGGCAGTTTTATATGAAAATATTAAAGCATAATGTATGTAATAAAAGACCCTCTGTTGGCTGGATTGTCTTAAAAAGCTGCTAACAGTTGCAGTTGAATAATTTATCTTATATTGACAATGTTCCATTGATTCTATGGAATATATTTTTACGCTGAAAATATTTGTCATATGGATAAGTACATTTTGCAGGGTTTTTTTTCTCTCATAATAGGTAACCCAATATGAATTTTTTTTTTTCAAACATTGGGGGCTGACTCATTAAGGGTCGAATATCGAGGGTTAATTAACCCTCGATATTCGACTAGGAATTGAAATCCTTCGACATCGAATCATTGAATCCTTCGAAGGATTCGAACTAAAAATAGTTCGACTATTCGACCATTTGATAGTCGAAGTGCTGTCTCTTTAAAAAAAAACTTCGACCCCCTACTTCGGCAGCTAAAAGCTACCAAAGTCAATGTTAGCCTATAGGTCCCCATAGGCTTGCCTAACTTTTTTTGATCGAAGGATATTCCTTCGATCGTTGGATTAAAATCCTCGAATCGTTCGATTCGAAGGATTTAATCGTTCGATCAAAGGAATAATCCTTCGATCGTACGACAACACTATTTGCGCTAAATCCTTCGACTTCGATATTCGAAGGATTTCAATTCCTAGTCGAATATCGAGAGTTAATTAACCCTCGATATTCGACCCTTAATGAATCAGCCCCTTAGACTGTGTTGCAGAGACAACTGTATGAGGGAGTAATTAAGACTTTTAGAAAGGCAAACTTTAGCAGTATATGGGCATCTCTGCAACGTATTAAAGGACAAGGTAAGTCCAATAAACATGCTGTCTTTTTTGAAATGACGAACGATAAGATGTTATTAAGCACTCTTCAATTACCTTTAATCATATTGATTTATGTGCAGCAGAAGCTTCTTTAAAAAAAGTAGCGCTGACTAGTAAATTCTGAATCAGTTAATAGAAAGGCTAGTCATCAGAAAAGATGTGCATTTAAAGAATTTAGGTAGCTTGGACAGCTACAACTTATATCAGGTAAAAGTATAACATATTATTTCAAATTAGTTGACACACCTGAGGAACCAGATAATGGAAGCCTCCTTTTTAAAAGAACCAATTTTAATAATGTAACTACTAATAGAACTGCAAAGGCACAGGACTGCATAATATTCATCCAAGTATAATAAAAGAGCTCAGTGCTGTGATTGCCAAGCCACTTTACTTAATTTTCCAGGATTTCTGAGATCTGGCATAATGCAGAGATATTTGGGAAACGCTAATGTGGTGCTATTGTTAAAAAAAAATTCCATTCTCAGCCTGAAAACTATAGGACTTTTAGTTTGACATCAGTGATATCAATGTTTTTGGAGGTGGTAATATGGCATAATATTCTAGAATATATAAGCAAATCATGTTACTATGGGGCATATTTATCAAGGGTCGAATTGAAAAAAATTCGAAATTCAAATTCAAAGAGACCAACAGAAATTAAGTCGAAGTTTTTTTTTGCCGAATAGGTAAGTTTTTGGTCAAATAGGTCCGTATTCAGCCATATTCGAATTGAAGTAATAGCGAATTCGATCAAATTCAATTAGAAGTTGTTCCAAAAAAAAAAACTCCAAATAGGTTCTAGGAGGTCCCCCATAGGCTAAAACAGCAATTCGGCAGGTTTTAGATGGTGAATGGGCGACGTAAAATTTTTAAAGAGACAGTACATGATAAATTTACATATTGAATTTTCAATTTTTTTTCAAATTCAAATCGAATTTGGACTATTCCCTAGTCGAAGTACACAAAAAATAGCGTGAAAGTCTAAATTTTTTCATTAGAAAATTCACCACGGCCATTAATAAATCTGTCCCTATGAGTTAGTGCCAGCATGGCTTTACACACAATAGATCTTGAAAAATAAATTTATGAGGCGAGGGGCAGAAACCTACACATTGTGGTGGCCGTAAATGCGATCTACTGTGAAACATGGGATCTGAAATGTTTTAGGAACCTAGATGAAATTATCAATAATTATATCCTTCATTGAACAATGATAGCAAATTAGTAGTCCATTTTTTTATTTAATAACAGTGTGTATTAGATACTGTAAGCCAGCTATGTATTTTAATAAGTTAATAATTTACAAGATAAGAGTGTAATAAAATCATGTGGCATTTTAAATGAACACAAAGCGAGAGCTTTTGCATCTAAATACTGTAGAATGTACACTGGAGATATGACTAGTGACCACCTTGGATGCCTTTAAGGCGTAAAATAAGGGTGAGCTAGCAATGGTTAGGTTAGGTTATTCTTTTCAAGTTTACTGGTTTAATAACCAATTAGTGGATCGACTAACTCCTTGACCTTTTTGTTTTTCAGCTAGAGCATCATTATTTATTATGTTTGCACATTGTGCAGTGCCGCAGTGTAAATTTGTAAATAGTATTCTGCTATGGACGCATTGGTTGAAAAAGTTATCAGGAAAATAAATGATATCAGCAATATTACCAATGGTAGTTGTAATGTAAAAAGTTAATCTTTGTAATGCTAGGGTAATACTTCTTATTCCCTTGCAGTAAAATTAAATTATGTTTGAATTATGAATCTTTTGTTAGCCACAATGGAACCTAAACTAATACCTTGTCCTCCTTCCTTTAGACTTATGCTGCTATTTTCCTTTCTGAACTATAATAATATAATAGGCAACATATATTGTAAAAATGTAGACAACGTATAAGCATTAATCCAGTTTTTTTTTTGCATACACCCATTCATTAAGTTTATCATTATGTAAAAATATCTTGAAGGTTATCACAAAATATATTTGACAATTTAGCTATGAATTAATAGTCTGATCTCTCTCTAAACACTCTAAATTACTGTATTTTGTGATGCAGTGTTAAGAGTACATTAATGTAAAATACAAAAACTATTTCTACAAAAAAGTGGATTCTATTGAAAACTTTTTGCAGCTTCTACAGGAAGCTTAATAAACCCCAGACGCGTGTACAATAAATGTAAATTCCATAAATTCCCTGGAAATTACAGCTTTAAAATATGGGGACTCATTTATGAATCTTAGCATGAAGTGCCGTTTTTAACTTTACCACAATTTGTACCCAAAGGCAATACTTTGTGCCTTTGTGTTTGTAGAGTTGCATGCAGAGGGGGACAAAAAGTGGATGTCACATGGGCTTCTGCTTGATCACTGCTAGGGATGGGTGAAAAAAATTACGCCCATAGACTTGTATGACGGCGTGCGTCAAAAAAAAAAAGACGCAAGTCAAAAAAAAAAATTTCGCCGTGCAACAACATTTTTTTAGACTTTAATGGGCATCTGCGACAATTCGCCAGTTGCAAATTTTTGGCAAAACGAAACGGGTCAAATTCGCCCATCCCTTATCACAGCCTATCTTGCACGTCATGCCTAAATGCAAACTAGGGAGAACTATAGGAAACAAGGCACTTGGTAACCCTGTCCCTTCCAATTACTATGGAAGGTATTAAAAAAATGCCTCCCTTTCACCCAACACCACAGCAGCCCTCATTACCATAGACATAAGGGGTGCAATTTTGGAAATGCTCTAGCATCTAAAATGTAGAAACATCATTGTATCTCCCAAGAGGTAATTGCTGCTGCCCTCATTTGCTGCTTGTTGTAAAAGCCTCACATATTTTTTTGCTGTGGGCCATTAGCAGTCAAATGTTATTTAATGGCTTCTACAACACATCTCAATCAAACTGCACTCTAAGGGGCAGATTATCAAAGTTGAGGTGAATTTTCAAATGAAAAAAAATCGAATTTCAACCTATTTTTTGTGTACTTCAATTAGAATTTGAAAAAAAATTCAAAAATTCGAATGTGAAAATTTATCATGTACTGTCTCTTTATAAATTCAACTTCGACCATTCCCATCTAAAACCTGCCAAATTGCTGTTTTAGCCTATGGGGGACCTCCTATTAACTATTTGGAGTCAATTGGTACGATTTGAATTTGGCCGAATTCGGCCAAAAATAACCCTTCAACTGAATTTCGGTTGGTCTTTTTGAATTAGAATTTCAACGTTTTTTCAATTCGAAATTCAACCCTTGATATATATGCCCCCATGTTTGAAGTTGTAGTTTTAACAGTTGCAGTTGTTGCTCCCATCTTACACTGCAGACATTTGACCCCAACTCCCACCCTGACACACCAAGCTAAGGCCCTATCTCAAATCCAAGATGACTTATAAACTAGGATTAGTCTATAGAACTATTTTTATTAATGACCAAATACCTAGAAGTTTAAAGATTTCCAATGTCTTCAAATACTGTAACTTAAGAAAACAACCAATGTTGCTTCATAAGACAAGATAAGACAAGCATTTTATATACTATAACACTATTCACCATTTTATTTTGCAGTTTAATTTATGGTTAATTTACTTAGATAGTGATGTTAATGCATACACTGGATAATAATATAAAACATTCCTATTGAATGTCTATTAATATCATCTATTGCACTTTGTTCTTTATAATTTCTTGCTATGGACTATAAACTTGCATAGTCCATTTAGCCAAAACTGTATAGAATCTCTGAATAAATCAACATATTTTCTTTGTTCAGATACAATTTTCAAAAGGCAGAAAATGTATTTAGACAACCTTATTCTAAAAACTATGGAATAAATAATGCTGTCCAAAACTTACCACTGTGAAATGTTCTATTCATAATAGAATTAGTGTTACTGCTTTTTTGCCGATTTACATAAAATACAATATTTAAAGATGCATGCTTTTTTAAAATTATTACTGTATAGTTACTGTATGTATTATGGTAAAAATTGAGATTGAGGGATTTTGAATATTATGCAATACCATTATTATAAGTTATAACAAATAATGGCTAAGATGTTGACACAAGCAGACCTATGCTTAAACGTGGGAAAAAATTTAAGTTGCATTTACAGATGTGGCTGGTTAGCCTCTTAACCAAACTTTAATAAAGCCTATTAAAGAAGGCAAGCGATGGCTGCAAAAACATCAATACAAATCTATTTTCTATTATGTGCATTCCAAAATAATCTGCACTGACAAGAACATTCTTGCTGGTGTCACAATCTGTGAAGTAGGAACCCTTGAAGGGTTTGGTCTAATTGGCATCTTTTTGTGAGAAGGGAACCCATGCCAGAATCGGTCTTCACCAACACCCCTTTGGAGGCCCCCAAAACTTTCTACTGCAGTCTGACAGAGAACACAAATACATCAGAATTTGATGCACAGCATAGTACAGAAGAGGGTCAGACAGAATTGTGGTCAAAAACAGGCACAGACCCAAGGATCGACATGCTGAAGGGTAGGAATCCTCACCAGTCTCCTGGAAAGTCTGACAGCAGAAGCATACAACAGGACAGTTACCTAACATTGCTTAATTTGAAGAGAGAGAGCTTTTAAAAATGCAGCCAGAGTTTTTAAGTCTAATGTACGGTAGTTACTTTACATACCAAACTGATGTTATTGATGAGAAATCTCTGTGCAGCGCTGCAGAAATGTGTTGGTGCTATGTAAATAACAGATAATACAAAATAATAATAATATGGCTAGAAGAAGCCTATGAGGTATTCTTCTATTTGAACATTCATTTATTTTGGTGATTCAGTACATTATAAGTCCACAAGTTCCATTAGTGCATTCCATTTGGCATATTTAATTAACTGTTCCTTTAAAAAGACTTTGCACCCTGATTTAGCAAAGGATGGTAAAAAAATAATAATACCTATTAGTGTTATCTGGACATTTCCAGTAAGGTGTTGCCTTATTATTTCAAGTCTTATTCTAGTGCACTATTTCCTCCCTGCAACCTACTATGCAATATTTTGTAAAGGGCAAAACATTCACCTTAACAACTTGCCTCTGTAATTGCAATTACTTGTGGCAAGTGATACTACTGCTGTTAGTGATGGAAGCAATACCACTGACACGCAAATTCAGAAAGAAACATATGTGCTGCAAAATGCTAGCACATTGCCAACATCGACTCTCATTTGCATGTCTATACTAAATATCAAAATCAGTGCACTCTCCCTTGTGGGTCACTCATGTTCTTTTTGCAGAATACAGGGTAATTATTGTTTCTGCTAGGTATAAGTAATGCACTTATGCACCTCTGTGTCATTTTATACAGCATGTCTATATGGGTGTGACACAGGCATGTATATTCTGTTTGTGTGTCCTTAATTTGCATGCTATCCAGTTGTGTGCAAGTGCAGACTTCAATGACAATCCCGCAGAAAGGGTCAACGGAAAAGTGCATTGTGCCTGGTACCATGGAGCATTTTCACTTTGCTGCATGGTATAAAAGCTTGACTGTTTTAGAGCAATTATACCTTTGGATTAAACCTGTAAGTACAGTTTAATAAAGTACAGTTTTATGAGTTCAATCCTTTTGGGGGTCTTTAAGGGGCACATTTACTTAGCTCGAGTGAAGGAATAGAATAAAAAATACTAGTGTTTTTTTTGGCTACCTCGACCATGGAATTGGCTACTTCGACCTTCGACTACGATTACGAATCAAACCTTTTCGAACTAAAAATCGTTCGACTATTCAATAGTCTAAGTACTGTCTCTTTAAAAAAAACTTCGACCCCCTACTTCGCCAACTAAAACCTACTGAACATCAATGTTAGCCTATGGGGAAGGTCCCCATAGGCTTTCCTGGCAATTTGGGATCGAAGGAAAATCCTTCGATCAATGGATTAAAATCCTTCGAATCGTTCGATCTAACGATTTTTCCTTTGATCGATTGAACGAAGGAAATGCGGTAAATCCTTCGACGGTCGAATATCGAGGGTTAATTAACCCCCGATATTCGACCCATAGTAAATGTGCCCATAAATCTTTATTTAGTAAAACTCAATTATTAGAGCATTTTCACCTTGCTGCATGCCATAAAATCCCAACTGTTATAGAGCAGTAATACCTTTGGAGTGAGCCTATAAATCCAGTATATAAAATACAGTTTTAGGAGTTCAATCCTTTTTGGGGTCTTTTTGGGTAATATTTAGGGGTATTTAAATAGGGATCAAATAAAACATAATTATTACTAATTGAATAAGATATACAATAGAATACATTGCTCTCAGGTAACCTCTTTCCTCTGTTGCATTTTTTAATTGTTTGTTTTGTCTTGTTTTCTCTTGTAAACATTTGCTTAATGTCAAACTTTGGGTTGCAGTTGCCTAGAACTGACTGAATGTTGGTTACACTTGACTAGCACTGTATGAAATACATGCAAGTCTGTGGGACTTCTTAGATGTTACGTCTGTAAATAAACTAGCATTATTTATTATATGTCAATTGTCAGCCAGCAAAAAGTAGGATTTTAATTAAATACTTGCATGTTTTTTAACCGTACTTTAAATAACTGTTTACAGTTCGTATAAAGCAATTATCAGAGCTTCAACCGTTTTTTAGACAGATTGCACCTTATGGGAACTAATCTTTCCGCTTACAGCAATGTAAAAACATTTTGCTCTTAAAGGTCAGGTATTTATCTTTAGCAAACAAATGACATGCTATTGACAGATACCCTTTTCAAATGCTATTTTGATGCTGTAGTGATTTCCATGTTGATATTTTCTATTTTTCTTTTATTTGACAATACAAGCAATTAATTCATGCATTTGAATAGCACCTGAAGCAAATTCAATTTATGTATGTTGAAATTTGTTAAAAGTATTTTGATGGAGGAGTTTAAGAACAAATATACAATACTGTATAGTCTGGACAGATGCAAAACAGCAAATTGCATGGAAAAAGATGCTACTTTCAGATACAAAGATGTTGCCTTACAGGTACAAATAATATTTATGTTTGATATTGTATGTGCAGTATAAAAACGGTATCTTACCTTACAAATACTAACCTTTAGTGCACTTGTGTTCATACCCAACTGCTGTAATGGAATACAGATTTGGCAAGGAATATCAATCACTGATAAGGCTTTATGTTATAAACATTCTAGCCATGTATGGACTATATCATATAGTTTATGATAAGGCCAGATAATAAATATTTGTTTCTTATACTATGCTCCTTGCTTTGAACCTTTTCATAGACTCAGGTCTTTACCTGTAGAGCTTCGTACTATTTCTGCATCTCGAACTTCTGTCACAGGGGTTTGTCATACAAATTCTTATTTCTGTTGCTACTGTCTTGAGCCATTTGATTATTTCCTTTTGTGACATCTGACACACAGTAGCTGTGTGTTTCTACAAAAAGAGCATATTCTACCTGCATTCATTGAGTCACACTTTAAAGAATGAGGATAAAAAATAATCCACTTTTATAAACTCAAATATTATTTTTTCAATCACACTCACCAAGGACAAAAAAATTCTAATATTATTCTAATAATATATCAGAGTGTACTGTGTAACAGATTACTGTTTTATTCAAAGTTCATCTTTTCATCACAAAGGAAAATGGGGCTTTATTAGTTGCAAACTATGCAATATAGCATTTTTTTGCTTAAGACAGATAACACCGTAGAAGTGTTAAATAGCTTAAGAATACAAACAGAGCCTAGTGCATGGTAAAAAGGTAAAAATATTTGAGGTAGTCAGGGTTTAATATTTGATATGCAAGCTGTCAACTTTCAGGCACAACACACAATATTAAATTTAGATAGGTAATATAACAAAGCCTGGATTTTGAATACCAATATGTACAACTCAATTTTTGAGGCAGCATATATTTTGCTTAGAAACAAAGCTAAACTAAAATGGCAATATAGTAATGCAATGTGTCATCATGTAGTATAAATTATTAGATGGTTGATTCAAGCATACCACAAAAATGTTGATTTGAAATCTTTTGTAATACATAACTATAATTCTCATATAAAAATGTAAAGATTGACTTAGCTACTTTTAAGACTGGGAAATGAATCACAGACCATTGCAGTTTTCTGGCTGACCTTTTAGACTAGGCCAGTGTTGAGGTACGGTTGTGGTTATTTAATTTTTGAATTGTGTGGTGATGGGGTGTATGGTAAGTGTGTACAACAAAATCTCTACAAAGTTTTGCAAGAGATGAGGAAACAGAAAGTTCTAAGGCAGAAGCAGGTAATTACAAGTTTTCAGTAGCAACAAATTTACAAAGTGATCTACAAATGACCATACTGTGATTGTGTGTACGGGAGGTAGAGAGGTTGCAGTAAGGGGTTGTTTAACCATCAGTCATTAATTAATCAGTCATTGTGAGTTTTTTTATTTGCAACATTGTGTTATTATTTTGAAGCAATTTTTATGCACATAACATACATTCTATAGTAAAAGTTCTTTTTTTCAAAATAGGTCCTGCAAAGGTGAAAAAAAACCACTAACAGTAATAGCAATCCGGAATCCTTACAATTAGGTTTTTTAAATGCATGTTTTAGATGGTGTAAAAACAGAAGTTTTACTATGGAATGTATATTACCTGCAAGAGAATTACTTCACGATATTAACAGTAAAATAGACTTCAGGTAGCATCAGGACTGAGGCCAACCAGCAAATACAACTGAGGTGAAAGTAGCTAAAAGGTGAAAGGACATAAAGCAGGGTCATTCCCTTGCCTGTATTCTGCAAACCTCCTTTTAATATCTTATATTATACTTCATATTATGTCTCTATTAAAAATGGTCTGATAAATATTCCCAGGCATTAACAAGGGGATTTTCATAACTTTTGCTTCCCTTAAATCCCCACATTAATCATACTTGGTTCTGTAGGAAAGTGGATATAAGACACAGAGAATGTTATACTGCAAAAAAAAATATGCATAATGGGAACAATTTTTCCTGTGTGAATAATTTTTCCCTTGAGAACAGTTATATATTTTGAGAATATACAGCGATTCAACCATAAATAGAAAAAGATTGTACATTTTGTTGTTTGCACCAGTGTGTAGTATGTTATAAAATGTTTCATAAAAAAGTAGTTAGTCACACAATTATGCCATCCTCAAATAGGTCATAAAAATGTGCTATCAAAATTTACCAGTACTTTCTTTGAAAACCAAGGGAACAGACAAGGCAATAATATTCTTTTGGGCTTTTCATCTCTGCATCAACTGGCAATTATGTACAATTGTAGAATGGAATCCACAGGGATCAAGAAGAAGGTGACGGCCTCGAAAAACATGGAGAAGATCAGTGGAAGAAGAAATTATAAAGATGGGGAAAAACATTGAATGAGATCAAGAAAACAGCAACAAATAGATCTGAATGGTGAGTCTTCACGGATGCCCTATAGTCCACTGGGAGACAAAGGAATAGATGATGATGATGTAGAATATTAGGTACAATTCATCTGAGCAGTTTTAATAGGAATAGGTAATAACTGAGTTTACGTATGTGCATGCAATGACTAAGGGGTTATTTATTAAAATCCGAATATCAAAATCTCGAAAAATTAAATTATTTTTTCACTAGAAAACTACATTTTTTCAAGATTTATAATACCCAGATGCTGCAAAAAGCCAAAATGTAAAACTGCCGAGGTCCTATATAGGTCAATGGTAGAGGCACCGTGGTCTGCGTTAGGATTAGCCTAAAAATCCAAATTTTTCAGGGTTTCCAGGCAAAAACCTGAAAGATTTGAGCGATTCGGGTTTTCCCTTCATTTTATCACTTTTTTTCCGTGCCCAGATTAAACTGAGGTTTTTATAATAATAAATAAGATGAAATATATGAGCTAAATTAGGATTTTAGTAAATAATCCCTTAAATATTGTTTTTGTTTATGCCAAATAGATGCAAATATAATATTCAGAGCAAGCTCACCGAATTTCTTTGTTGGCTTCTTCCACAGGTATTCTGTGTATAATACCCAATAGTTCAATGCATTCAGTAGTTGTGGAACAAATCCAGGGCAGCAACTTGTCTGCAAAGTTCTTTATTGGGAAACTGAGTTACACAACATGTTTCGGGCCCACGCCCTTTATCAAGTGTAAATTTATGCCAAATAGATATTGTGTTGGCCTGATTGACCTTGCTTGAACTCCGCTTGTATCAACCATTGCCTGTCTGACCCTGCGTGAACTTCGCCTGTATCGACCCCGGCCTACCTGACTACACTTTTCATCTATTCCCTGAACTATTGTTTTCCGTCCAAAACCTTGGAAAAACACGTACCCCTTTGCTCGTTCAGAACATCTGCTTTGATCAAGTTAAGACCTGGCGGCATCTGAGTAGCTGAGGGCTCCTCCAGAGGCCAAAGGCAGCTGCTACTGGCAGAAGATTGAGCCGTGACCAGGGAGCTTAGCACTTGTTCTGAATTTAGGGAGCCGTACGTGATAGAAAGAGAGAGAGAATTCTGCAGCTGGGGAATGAAGCAATAAAGAAACACTTTTCGCAGCAAAACAAATTCACTACACTGAGTTAGTTCTTTTGTAAAACAATAGCCCTTTAAATAGTTATGCCTATGAACTAGCTGTATTTGCTAAATTCATAAACAGACTACAATGGAAAACCTACAGAGCATGTGAATGTTATTACATATGTAAAACCATGCTTCAAGTTAAACATTATCAGCTGTGAACAATAAGAATAAAACTATCCAAGCAAGAACATATAAATGTGCCTTTTAATTTATTCACATCTCTTTCGAAGACTAATCTATTATCTATCAATCAGTCCCAAATGTATTTTTACTTGTAATAAAACTGAACAGTTTTTACAAAACTAGTAATACATGTCATCTCATTCACTTTTAAATATATGATTTAAGTATCAAGGGAACACATAACATGTTAAATAGTATATCATCATGAATAGGTTTTACAGCTTAGGAAGTAATTCATTTCAGAAAATCTGCATGACTCGTCCTCTCGTGCTACAGTTAAATAATAGTATAAAATGTTAAAAGAAGAGTATAATGTATCTAAAAAAAACCTTAACTAAAGATGTAGGCTATAAATGTTATACATTATATTATGGCCTTTTGTACCAGCCCAAAGCGACCACAATCCTTTATCAGGGAAGATATGTGTCTCTGAATATTCCCCAGTAGCTCCCTATCTACTTTTCTGCCAATTCACTGCACATGCTCTGTGCTGCTGTCAGTTACTGAGTTTAGGGACGTATTCAAAATATACAGTTCACATAGAATATATATGTCACAATATAAGGCTGATTAGTAATTAATACAGATAATTACTACATGGCAGCAAAGAAACCAGTGCAACTAGCATCAGAATTTAATAATCAGCCTTGTAGCATCAGCTTATATTAAAGGCCAACCTCATTTTCTGCTTGATAATTTGTGACAAGCCCTAAGCTTAGCTTTTCAACAGCTGCTCACAGCCCACTAAGCATGCGAGTGTCGTAGACACTTTCCAAGGTGGGGCCACTCTGTGACAAGTTTGAAGTCCTGGATCATTGCTGCTATTGAGAAGCTGAAACTTTAGGCTGGTGCAACAAGTTCATTATATAAAATATGGCATTTTTTCCACATTTATTTTCTGGGTAAAGTTCTCCTTTAACATTATTCATTTATTCATTAACATTTATTCATACTAGTTGTAATCAATAGGACTTTAAATTATGCATATCCATGGCACAGGATGAAAAGTCCTATAAAATGAAAACAAAGGTATAAAAATAACATAATTAACTGTACAAAATCCTATGTATTATTATGTTAGAAGCTCAATTGAATCATGAATCTTTTTTTACTAGCTAACTCAACTAAATGAACTGCAACAATGACATTTAGGGTTAATGTTTTTGAGGATTTGATTTTGACAGGCTTGGCTAATGGAACTTTAAGTGATAAATTACTTGCAAATGATTGCTGGAGGATGCTTACAGAAGGCTAGAAGATAAATAAAGACTTGAAGATAAATAAGATAGTTTTGGGTTTTTTTATGAGTATTACACAAATCAAAGAACACCCAAACAATACAACACATCAAAAACTGTGAACAGAAAAACATTACAATTCAGTTTATTAATCCTTCAAAAGTCTAAATAATAATAATTAATTATGTCATAGTTGTGAACAAAAACAATGTACTGTTTTATTACAGAGAAAAGGTAAATCATTTTTAAAAATTAGAATTATTGGCATCTATAGAAAAGTGATCCCCAACCAGTGGCTCTGGAGCAATATGTTGCTCACCAACCCCTTGGATCTTGTTCCCAGTGTCCTCAAAGTAGGTGCTTATTTTTAAATTTTGACTTGAAGACAGTTTGTTGTGAGGCCAATGTGTAGGAAGGTTTTGGACAAATTGATCCATACTGAAATTTTTACAATGTTGCTAGCATATCGCTAGGTCAAACATTGTTGATTGACCTACTGACTGAGCAGTGCTGCATAAGGAAGGGGCAGGAGAAGGGACGTGCATGTACCTCACCTGCAATGCCTCTGCCTTGAACATCACTCAGTATATGGAAGTTGCAAAGCTCCAGGGGACACAAGTCAATGGGAAGTCTTGTAATTAATGATTACCTTAAGTATAGGGTTCCTTTGGGCCTGTGTACATTGTAGGATGCTCTCTGCATCTTTTGCTATATTTTTAATTTGTCCACCTGTCATTACTACAGGTGTAAGTGCTCTGAGCAATGGCTCTAAGGGTTTGCATCTATAGCACTGGTAAAGTCCCCATATGTGCCATAGTCCTTAATAGTGAATGGCTGTAATGATGCTGTAACCTTTGTAGCAATTACTGACTGTTCAATGGTGACATTATAACAGTTTCAAACATATGTTGAATTGTAATATTGTAAAGTTGGAAGGACAGACTGTTCAGAGACGGTGTTGTAATACTATAGTAGTATGACAAGGGCCGACTTTAGAAATATTTATAATTACATAGTGGCATATTTATCATAAAGTGAGAGAGATCACTACAGTCCATCAGAAAGAAATGTCATTGCTTGTATGGAATTTTTAGTTGCATATTTATCAAACTACAGTATGAACTCTTCTGTCACATTCTCTTACACTTTCTCCACCATAAAAACAGGGAATTCCCCTCTGACAGACTGTTGTGCGCTGTAGTTTCACACTTGATAAACATGCCCCACAGTGTACAGCTCATTTTACATTAATAGTGTGTAGCTGTAACATCCTGTTTGGGCTTCAACCAGTGACCTATCGTTTTCAATGTTGCCTGCATTACCACTGCTCTACATGAGCAGAGAGCTAAGGTCCTCATTCACTGCTATTGGTATCCCTGTATTTTAAATTAGGCATGACTTGTTTTACCTGTTGTTAATCTGGTCACAGGTGATCAGTGTAAGACATTAGTTTTGCTATAAAACCCCCTGCTCTGCACTGACTCACTTCCCATTATAGGTCAAGCATGCTTGCTCCTAGGTGCTTTGACTCCTGCAGTTGTTGTTCCGTGATTCTTGCTTCCCCCTCCTGTCTTCCCCTCTCCTGGTTCTGACCCTGGCTTGTTCCTGACCAAGAGATTCTGTTTCTGCTGCTGTTATCTGTATCTGACCTGGCCTGTCTGACTATGTCCAGCTTCCTTCTTTCCAGAGTATATGTTCGGCGCCATTGCATGTCCCTGTGGGAGTACTGGATTCTCATGCGCTCCAGGCAGGACCCAAGGATTTGGGTTTGCCATACATACTAACCTGATAAAATTATAAGTATAATTATACGTACAGCTGTATTTTGAAAATGCTAAAATATATGTATGATTGTATTGTGATGACTGTAATTATAGTAGCAAGAGACTTTAGTATTTATGTCTTAGTAATAGTTGTATGGTGTACTGTGAAAATACCTAGTTGTTTGTACATTGCAGAATGTTTTGCAAAAACCCCATATAAACATTTTAGAGCTTATTTACAGAATATGATTAGAGGGAGTGTGATTTTTTTTGTTTTTTTTTAGATAACATTCAACATTACTGTTAGTGGCTTTATTTTTATCATTTTATCCTTAGGGTTTAATTTGCAACCTAATCCAGTTCTAAAGCTAGAACTGTGTAATACAATATTCACTGAAATATTTGATGCTGCACTTCTAATTAAAATGCACAATTTAGTGCTTATGTTAAATTAATGAACAAGCATAAAATGTATGAAGTGCCTCAGGGCAGCCTAATGTCTACTAAACAGTTTAACCATAAACATAAATGACTTTGTCATTAGCCTTTCTTTGATATGTGGTACAGATTATTAATCCCATGTTTTATGTACATAATTGCCAGTCAAGGTCATCTGCATTTCAGACAGGGTTCAAAGAGCACATATGAAGTTGTACATTGCTGAATTACTTTATACTTCACCTATGTCATCACTAGTGCTATGGTGTCAGTTATGGACATATGGATATTTATATTTGTGGGAAAGATGGGTTCTGTTTGTATGTCTTGAGAAAAGCCACCTGAATGTGGCTGAAATGTTGACAAAACATTAACTGAATATAATTTACTTTTTGCATTTTGAGTTCTCCTTTATTTTATGTTCTCTCTCTCCCTTTCAGTTAAGGAGACCTTTCCCACAGCAAAACATGGTGATAGAAGCATTGAGCTGTGGTGGTGCTTTTGTGGATGGGATTGTGTGCAAGGTGGATTGAGCCAAAAATACGGCAATACTAGAAAAGTACTGCAAGACACCTAATACTGGAGTGTAGGTTCACTCTCCAGCAGGACAATAACCCAAAACACACCAAGTTAAAGTGCAGTGAGCAATACTTGTTCATCAATGGTCCCATCTAACCTGACAGAGGCTGCACAATTTTTCTTTGCACAATTGCAAGAATAGGCAAACTATTGCAAGAGTAAGTAAATATCTACCCTCAACAGCTTGCAAATGTAAATGCAGCCAGAGGTAGTTCTATCAAGTATTGACTTAAGGAGTGAATAGTTTTACATCCAACAAATGTATTTTTATATCACAATAAAATATTTTGCACCTTCAAAGTATTAATTATGCTGTGTAAGTAAAATCACAATTAACTCCATTCCAGTTCAAGATTGAGAGACACCAAAATGTGAAAAAGTCTGGGAGGGTTAATACTTATCAAGTTTGGGACTTACCTATAAAAGAAGAGAAACTTTTTTTATACAGTCATTGTTATAACATACCCTGTTGGATAACAGCTCATTTTAAAAGTACATCACTTTTTCTTTAAGTGAAAATGCTTATTTTTGATTTTAAAGGATAAAAAGGTAATATTATGCATTCTGAATAACACATACTGAGTTTATGCAGACAAATATGCTTTATTTCCCATTAATAGCATCAAATACTATACATACTTAAACCAATAATGAAAGAATTTGTTTTAGAAGTGTAAGACAAAAAATGTGATGTTCCATTATCTAAATAGCTACTTGATTTTCACTTTTAAGATGAGGAGGTCAAAGTGATCTTCGTTTGTCTTTGCTAATGTAAGACAGGCTGCTTTCTTAGCTAACACATTTTAGGTTTTCATTTATCAAGGGAATATTGACTAGAGCGGTTTGGGGGGAGGGAGCTGACTGCAGTCTTTCAGTATCTAAATAATAAAGACAAAATATGTTAACACATTTGTTGCACTGTGATTTTTTTGCATAGTGATACAGTAAAGTCCCACCTCCAGGTAAATGATTTGATAAACTATACCTGTACAATATAAGAATGCTTCACTTTACATGTTTGGCATTTTATTTTGATCAATAATTTGTATAAGTATGAGCATTTTGTGTTTCTACTGGTAAAAGTTGTAGTTAAGAGATTCATTACTGCAAACAGTATTTACACATGTAGAAATATAAATCATTTCATGAAATTATATAATCTGGTCTTTAAATACATCAAGTTAGTAGTACTTCTCAAGCAAAATCTCCCACTGCTGTCTCTCTTTTTAATGATGCCAAAAAAATATGTCTACCCTTTCCTGATGGCACATACTCTGATTCTCTGAAATGGAAAGAGAAATGTGCCATATACATCGCAAATTGTATTATAATACACAAGAGACATGAATATTCTGTAAATGATATCCTTATAAACGGTGCTTAGTGATGTCATCTGTTATAATTGGAGCTTAGTGATGTCATTTGTCATATGTCACATGTGTATTACAATAAATAAAGTACCCACTGTTGCAAAATATGAGGATATCAGAAGTCACCACCTTCGGCCTCATGTTTTTATATGGTTATGGAACTCCTCAGTAACTTATATTCAAAATGTTGTCCTAGTGAATTGCATTATGAGCAGCAATCAACATGGCTTTATGAAGCATAGGTCATGTCAGACAAATTTGATTGCTTTTTATAAGGTAAGATGCTGGACAGTGGGGGAGCAGTAGATATGATCTATTTTGATTTTGCCAAAGCGTTTGATACTGTGCCAAACAAATGACTTATTTCTAAACTAAGAGCTGCTGGGCTTAATGAAGAGGGTGGTTAATGGTACATTCTCTACTTGTTCATTAATGACTTAGGGGAGGGTACTGTAAGTAATGAAACAGTGTTTGCAGATGACAAAAATTATCCATCCCAATTAATTCCATCCCGGATGTGACACCCTTACAGCAGGATCTTGAAAAACTAACAATCTGGGCAGCTAAGTGGCAGATGAGATTCAATGTTGATAAATGTAAAATGATGCAGCTGGAATGTAAAAATATGCAAGCCACTTATCCCCTAAATGGGATTGCACTTAGTAAACCCATAATGGAATGTAGATAATAAACTTGGCTGTAGCAAGCAATGCCAGTCAGCGGCATCAAGGGCAAACAAGGCCTTGAGCTGTATTAAAAAAGGGCATTGATTTGCGGAAGAAGGGGGTATTTCTGCCACTGTACAGAAACTGGTAAGGCCCCATCTAGAATTTGTTGTACAGTTTTGTTCTCCAGTGCTCCAACAGGACATTATTGAATTAGAGAGGGTCCAGAGAAGGGCAACTAAGCTAGTAAAAGGTGTGGCACATCTTAGCTATGAGGAAAGATTGGACAAGTTGGGGTTGTTCATATTAGAGAAGAGGTGATTAAAGGAGAACCAAACCCTTTATATTAAAATCCCCTACCCCCCTACCCTACATATACCCCTCCCTGCTCCCCCCAGCCTAGGTGTTACCCTTGGGAAATGCCCCTAACGCTTTACTTACTCCTCGTTGCAGATTCAGCGCATCGGAGTTCATGGAGCCATCATCTTCTCTTCATAGTTAGGGGCATTTACCAAGGGTAACACCTAGGCTGGGGGGGGGCAGGGAGAGGTCTATGTAGGGTAGGGGGTAGGGGATTTTAATATAAAGGGTTTGGTTCTGTTTTAAGGGATATAACTATGTATAAATCTATGAGGAGGTCATACAATAACCTCTCTGATGATTTATTTACCATTAGTTCCTTATAAAAAAGGAGGTTCTGTCTAAATATTCGGAAGGCGTTTTTTACGAGAGCTGTGATCTGGAATTCTCTCCCTGAATCAGTCGTACTGTCTGATACATTAGATAGCTTTAATAAGGGGTTGGATGGCTTTTTAGCAAGTGAGGGACTACATGGTTATGGAAGATACAGTAGCTCATAGTACAAGTTGATCCAGGGACTGGTCCGATTGCCATCTTGGAGTCTCCCCCTCTAAGTCAAATTGGAGAGGCTTTTAAATGAGTTTTTGTGCCTTCCTCTGAACCAACTAGCAGTTAGGCAGGTCATAGATAGACTTAAGGTTGAACTTGATGGACATGTGTCTTTTTTCAACCTAACTTATTATGCTATATCTTTATGTTTTACAAGAAAGGGTACTTCATTCACTATATATTTTACAATAGTGGTACTTTATTCACTATATATTATGTATTCTAGTTAAGTCTGTTGTCATCCAGTCAGCAATCTGTAGCCAATAGTTCAAAGGAAAGCCAGTGCTTCATAGAACACGAGTAGATAGCATAAAATAAAAAAAACTTAATATAGTGTAATATTTCTCCAAGTATAAATACACACTTAGTTAAAGGACAATGCGTAGATGTCAGTATCCAACCTCCACCAGGTTTAATTCCATTTAACAAGTAGATGTACTACAGGCATGTCCAAAGTGCGGCCCGGGGGCCAATTGTGGCCCTTTATCAAATTTACACTGGCCCTCAGCCTCCATCGTGAAATTAATAATAATGCGGCCCGCCAGCACAGTGCAATCAGGTATCATGTAAATGTAGCAGTAATATTTGGGCACATTAGTGAAATGATCTGCCACTTGGTCTATACTGCTGCCTGTGTGCTGAAGGTGTTAGCAATAGACACATACTGGCACGTAGTAGACTACACGGCACACAGGACACACATTACAGGGAGGAATTGTAAATTGTAGCCCGGAGCGATGCGCACAGGAGAGCGATGCGCACAATTTGTTCATTAGTACCAATAAAGCATCGGGTCGGGGGCGTGCTCCTGTCCGGTCAGTTGTTGGTATATATATCTCTCTTATACCAACCTAGCTGGTAGCCGGAGCAAGGTCTGTAGAGTTACCCCGTGTGATTTTGGATTTTTTTTCCTGCGCAAGTGTAGTCTGTGTCAGTCTCACTGCTCAGAGTGACAAGGGACGAAAGGAAACATCTCTGCTGGGACAGTCAGAAGGAAAACGTCCTGATCCTGCAAAGGGGATGGCATAGGACAGCACACTCCGATTTCGTGCCAACCATGACTGCTCCATAGACCAGTACCAGTACTGTCGCATGAAGAAGTGCCTGGAGGAAAAGAAGAAGAAGCTGGCTGTCAATCTTGCTGGCAGAGAAGAGTGCACCAGACATAGGGCGGCCAGGAGAGATAGCCTGGGAGAAGAAATAAACTGCTGCAGGATGGATGGTCGCCATGTCGCCTTTTCTCAAGAGGACCGGAAGTGGAGTTTCAGTACGTTATATTTCAATAAAGGCTTTGCAATTTAAAAGTTAAATTTGTGTTTGTGTTTATTTTTCGATGTATACTAACCAATTTTTTTTAAAAAAAATGTTGATGTTACTGGTCTTTTAATGCATGGTTTCTAGGGTAAGATTGCTGAAATTGCAAACTGGAGAGATGCCAAATAAAAAGATAAATAACTCTAAAACTCACAAGTAATAAAAAAACAAATTGCAAATTGACTCAGAGCATTACTCTCTACATCATACTAAAAGTTAACTCAAAGGTGAACAACCCCTTTAAGGCCTTGGCTATGTCTGTTTAACATTTTCAGTGACTTTACATCTAGGGAGTTATTTATCAAAGGCTGAATTTTAGAGTTTTTTAGACCTCGAATGAACTCACAACTCGAATGGTTTCTAATTTAAGAAAAAACGCTAATCAGCAAGTTTGGGGTTAACAACCCAAAAAATCTAATTCATTGAGTTTTTGGTGAAAAATAACTCAAATCACTCGAATTGATCAAGTTTTCAAGCAAAACCTTACACTATCATGAAGGCTATTAACATCTTCAAGTGGTTGAAGGGACCTCTGCTATTGACTCCTACATGACCTCGACAGCTTTTAGATGGTGTATTTTTGGATTCAAGCTATTTTCAGGGTCAGAGAAAAATTCAGATTTTTTTTTCAACCTGAAAAATCGATTTTTGACTCAAAAATAACCTCAAATTTTTTGTGGAAAACACAACTAGAACCTTGGGACAACTCCTCATTGGGGCCACATACGGTCCTTATCATCAATTTCCAGTTGAATTGCATATCTATATAAATCAATTCATAGTAGTAACCTAAGGCCAGATTTATCAAGGGTTGAATTTTGAATTTCAATTTTTTGTCCGGTTGAATAGTCCATATTTGTTAGAATAATTTGAATCGTATGAATTGAAGTAAAAGCGCAATCGATTGAATTTGGATCTAAGTTTTTCCCAAAAAACCTTTGTCCACCATTTGACTCCAAATAGGTTCTAAGAGGTCCCCCATAGGCTAAAACAGCAATTTGGCAGGTTTTAAAAGACTAAGGGTTGAAGTCAAATTTTTAAAGAGAGAATAAATTCCGATATTCCAATTTTTTTTCCAAAAATTTGGACTGTACCCTACTAGTTCACAAGGAAAATAGCTCAAATTTGAAATTTTCACTTTTGATAAATCTACTATAATATATTTATTTTTGTATCAGTGACCTTAGAAATAGAACAGTACCAGTTTAAAACTGTTTTGCTAAAAGTTGTAGTGGCAAATGATAGCCTTCTCAGAACTGAGTTGATAAATGCTGAAGCTGTCCGTTATTAGGACCCACAAAGTACTAAAAAAAATATTTTTTTTCTCTAACAAAAGCAAGACGTGCATGCAGAGGAAAGAGACTGATTTGACCGATGACCGCATGCGAGCCGCTTCTATTGGCGTTATGCAGTCTCTGCTCGGCGCTCTTTCAATGCAACTAAGTGATGCGTCACTGTGCTTACGTATAGTCGTGACGCCAGTCTCGCGTGATGAGACTTGCTGAGTGGGGATTTTAAGAAAGACAGGAGGAAGAAGCTTGTATTAGCAGCTTTGCAGAAAGTGTAGTAGTCTTAGACTGCGGGCTGTGTTAGGGAAAGCTGGAGTGTCGCGCCTCTCGAAGTCTGCTGTTCGCTTAAAGCAGGGGGCCTGTAGTTCTAATAACTGCTGCTCAGCCGGCTCTACTTGGAAAGCTATTCACACTACTTTTTCAGAGTAACCTTCATATTTTGTTTTTAGGATTTTATTAAGTCTATTATGGCAGCTGCACGTGCAGGAGCTAGAGTAAGTGCTTCTTTTCTTATGAAATGTATGCCTGGCAGACGAGAAGTTTAGCTATTTGAATAGATAGCCACTTCGTTTGGGAAAGGCATTTATTTGTTAAATTGAAGGACATTCATGTAAAACTGAAAGCACAGCAACTAAACGAAAGACGGAAATGCAGATTTATACCAATGTTTTATTTTGCATTAGTTTTATGATACAAAGTCAATAAATATATATATAAATTTGTAGAAGGAAAGCTGTTGCCAAGGGACTCTATCTGGAGGTAAAAAAATAAATTTTATTTAGATCGAAGTTTCGACCCTCAGTGGGGTCTTTATCAAGATACATACAACTGATTTATCCCACACATTTATAGCTAGGGATGTAGCGAACTGTTCGCCTGCGAACTTCGACCGTTCGCGTCCGCCTAATGTTCGCGAACATTTGGGAACGTTCGCAATTTGAGTTCGCGACCATTCGACCGCTAAAATCGAACGATTTCCATTCGTTCGAACGATTAAAATCCCTCGAACGTTCGATTCGAATGAAAATCCTTCGATCGAACGATGAAAATCCTTCGAACGTTCGAATCGAACGAAAAATCCTTCGAACGTTTGAATCGAACGATTTTGCGGGTGTTCGAAGTTCGCGAACTGCTCGCATTTTTTGCCGGTGTCCGCGAACGGCGTTCGCGAACACCAAAACGGCAGTTCGCTACATCCCTATTTATAGCCACACATGTGCACCTCCCCCACAAACCACCCCTACCAGAAAGTGTCCAATTTCAAGCCAACAAGTCCCATGATCCTCACTGGGACGGTGATCAGTCCCAGTGAGTTGCACATGTATAAATGTGTGGGATAAATCAGTTGTATGTATATTGATAAAGACCTAAATGAGGGTAGAAACGTCAATCTAAAAATAATTTATTTTTTTACCTCCAGATAGAGTCCCTTGCGTGCAACAGCTTTCCTTCAACAAATTTATATATACATATTCTGTTGGCACCAGGGCATTATCTCATTTTTGAAGTGTGTGCAACAGTCTTACAATTCATATATATATATATATATATATATATATATATATATATATATATATATATATATATATATATATATATATTTATATTGGCTCTTGCACCCAGGCATGATATAACTAATATATGAGTAGTGCCGGCTATATATATATATATATATATATATATATATATATATATATATAACAAACAAGGGAAAGTTGTGCTCACCACTAATTTTTAAAAACCATTAGGCGGGGGTGCAATGAGGGTGTGACCACAAAATACATATAGTCAACTACAAGAGGTCCTCTGCACTCAACCCATTATCAATATATTTAAGACAGCGACATTTTGTGCATACTGCTACTAAAAAATGCCTTACCCTTTAAACAACACAGGGATTGTTTGTCCATATATTGCAATATATTTAAGCTGGCCAACTACGTCAAAGTCATCCCATATCTGGCCAGTCCTACGCTTAATATTCATCTGATTCATTAAGAATTCAATTACTTAATTATACATTTTACAAAGGGACTAAGTTTTACCTGCAACTTACTAGCTGCTTTCAAAGTAAAACGCCCAAACTTGGCTGCCCTTTTATTAGACACCAGTGGGATCACCTGACTATAGCTGGGAAGGGTGGGAGCTACAACATGGAGCTGGTCACTGCTCCTGTATAACTATAACAAACATATATATATATATATAATTTGGGTGAGTTTTTATTTATTAAAATCTAAACACATTTTGATAAATCTGACCATCAAAGCAGTGTAGAATCAGGGCTCCTTCATGTTTTTAAATAAGCTGACTTGCAACCTTGTTTCAGGAGTCCAAGCAAAAAAGTTTAGCAGTCCGTTGACAGTGCTTTTAATAGCAATTACATGTGCAATAACTTTAAAAACAGTAAAAATTAGTACTTTAAGGGTTGGTTTGCATTTGAGTTAATTTTTTTGTTTTATTTTATTAGTATATTCTAAGCAACTTAATTCTTTATAGTTTTGTTTTGTTTTTTTGCTGCCATTTTCTGACTGTTCCAGCTTTCAAATAAGGGTAATTGACCCTATCTAGAAAACAAATGCTCTTTAAGGCCACAAATGTATTAATTAATACTTTTTATTTCTCGTCTTTCTATTCAGGCCCACTCCTATTTATATTCCAGGTTCATATCCTATTCAAATCAATGCATGATTGCTATAGCAATTTGAAACCTAACAACCAGATTGCTGAAATTGCAAACTGGAGAGCTGCTGAAATTGCAAACTGGAGAGCTGCTGAATAAAAAGCAATAACTCCGTCTACAAATAATAAAAAGTAAAAACCAACTGCAAATATCACTTTCTACATCATACGAAAAGTTAACTCAAAGGCATCACTTATGGCAAATTGCATGGATATAAATATGCTCCAAAACTGTTATAGATACATGAAAGTTCTTTCTCACAATCATATTTTATTATTTATCTATTTTTTTTTTTATTTTTTTTATTTTATTGTAACATAACATGTTTAATAGTGCGATTCCTCACCTAATAGTACTTTGCTAATATAGGCAATTGAGCCATGTTTAGCATTAGTAGTGCTGACTCTTTAAGATATTGGAAGTACACTTGTAAAAATGATTTGTTGCTGGTTAGAGGGGCACTCTAAAATTTCAAAGCAATAGAGACTTAATATAGTCAAATACATAATGATGTTTTCTATACCCACATTATATTGGGTGGGGGGATATATCAAAATTCCTTCCCTTTACTTCAGTCACTAAATATAACTGATAAAACAGTTATGACAAAATGGTTCAGACAAGAAGAATAAAGAAGATTGTGGAAGGGTAGAACATTCCATAGGGTGAGAACTGCATCAGACTGTGCTTGCAGTCCTCTGTTGCTTTGTCTGCTCAGGACCACTTGATCTGTGATCATTGTGTGGTTTCTTTAGTTGCCCCAGAAATACATTACTACATGTTCTTATTAACAGCTTTAATCTTGTCACCCATTTAGCATTGCGGTTTCTTTTTTTTCAGGTATCTTTGCAAAAGTATACTTATACTCCCATTGATCAGCTAAAAGAAGGCAAAGTGTTTAATGTGTACGGTGTTGTAATTTTTTTCAAGCCTCCTTATAGAAGCAAAGGAACCGGTATGTATTGCTGTTACAAATTAAATCTGATCTTATTCTAGCAACTAGTGTGACAACATTAAGGGGTAGATTTATTAAAGGTCGAGTTGTTTTTTCCACCAAAAATTTGAGTTTCCAAGGTATTTTTCAGTCAAAACTTGGATTTTTGGATTAAAAAAACTCTTATTTTTACAAAAAAACTTGAAAAATTTGATATTTATTATAACCCAAAGCTGGAAATAGCTTGAATCCGAAAATACTCCATCTGCAACATGTCGAGGTCATGTAGAAGTCAATGGCAGAGATCCCTTGAACCATTTGAAGATGTTAATAACCTTAATGATGTTCAAGTTTTTTTTCAGTGGGTATCAATTGAAAACTATCAATTCTGATGGTTCGAGTTTTTTTCCCACAAAACTCAATCAAATTAGAGCTTTTCACTAGGGATGCACTGAATCCACTTTTTTCTGAAACCTTGGCAAAAGATTCGGCCGAATACCGAACCGAATCCTAATTTGCATATGCAAATTAGGGTGGCAAGGGGAAAACCTGGCAGAAGGATTCGGCCGAATCCTGCTGAAAAAGTCCGAATCCTGGATTCGGTGTATCCCTACTTTTCACCCTAACTACACTGATTTGAGTTTATTCTTATATTAGAGACCATTCGAGTTGTAAGTTCATTTGAGGTCTAAAAAAGCTTGCATAGCTCTAAAATTCGACCTTTGATAAGTAACCCCTCATTGTCCTATATTATGGTTAGTGTTTTTTGTTTACTTTACTAAATATTTTCAAATCTGCGTTTATAAAAATTAGCACTGCATTGACAACTAGTACAGAAAAATGCAAATATGTATTCAGGACAATACTATTTCAGTGCAACATTTAGTAAGGCAAAAGCAATCTCACTCATATTCCCACAGAAAGGTCAAGAAGTGTTAAGGACTGCAATAAATTGAAACTTAACATTTATTCAGTTATAAAAAAAAAAAAGCATCAAGCATGCACAAGGAAGGCACATGGACTGACATTTGAAAGTGGTGAATTTGCATTCAGTACCAATTTCATAATTGAGCTGAACAATGAACTAGAAACATGTCCCACAAGCTCTGTTATCTCGGTACATATAAAAGAGTAAAAAGCAAGAATTAAGTGGCTACACTGAATTTATATATAAAAGTAGATCTAGAAACATAATCAAAAATTTGTGTTAACCGCTATATTGACCTTGACATAGTCACTATAAATTCTTGTTCATTCATGTATGAGCATGGCTAGAAATACTTAACATTCACTTAAACACAAATCTTTTTCACAAAATTCATAATTTCTTCATATTCTCAGCAAACATCATGGAACTCGGATGATACTAATCATAGTTCTCTCTCCATGTCCCATAATCCGGTATAGAGTTGCGCATATACCTGTATAGCCTGGAGCATGTTTGTAAATGATTTGCTCATTAGTACATAATATATGTCTTGTTAGTCTGACATCAGTGATAGGAAGGGTTAATAAGAAATAAGATAATTGAATACATTGAAAATCACAACTTTTAGTTTGTGTCAGAATGATTTTATGTGTTATAGATGCCAGACTAATTTAATTGCCTTTAATAAGAAAATGGGCAGGAACCTAGACTTTGTGATGTTAGTAACTGTGAACTGGTTCACATACATCTATGTATACTGTGGTACCTACTAAGGAAAAAAAAGAGCTTGCTTTAAATCCAGATAACACATCAAAACTATTCGTATATACACAGACGGCCTTTGTTCTTTTAGCTGATAAACTGCAACTCTCAGCCTCAACAATTTCAACATAGTGCAACAAAGTAAATACACACATAACAAATATCATTTACTATTTATATTTTGTAGTCCATGGAAAAATTAAGTGCACCCCTGCATTTATCACTAGCTCACATGTCTACAATTAGAATCAGGTGCAGATGATTAGAAAACTGTTCGAGCATCTTAGCAGAACCTGTACTATTTAAACCTCAGACATTTTTTTGGTACACTTTGTTGTTAAAGTATGTGGTCTGACCATGACTAAATTTAAGGAGTTTTCTCCTTTGGCAAAAAAGGTAATAGATGCCAGTCCAAGTGGGAGTAAATAAGATTCCACTGTCTAGAAGATCTACAAGTGAAAGAATTTCAAATAACTGCCATCTTGCACAGGCCAGACTGTCCCTGCAAGATCAGCCCTAGATCAGTACGCAGGATGCTGAAAGAGGTCAAAGTTCCCTGGAACTTCATGATTGGACCTAAGGATGTCTCGCAACTTAAAAGTACATGAGTCTACCATTAGAAAAATGCTGTACAAATTAGATCTACATGGTATTTGATTATAGTACCAGAAGATGTTTGGAAAAACCCAAAACCAGCTTTTCACCAGAAGAACCTTATATATTCTGAGGTTGTGGAAATGTTATGGTGGGCTTTGCAGTATCTGTGGCTGGGCTGCTCACTATCATAAAATCCACTGAAGAAAAAGGGTCCTTTGGAAGAACTGATGTCCAAACCTGTGCTGCATATTCAGAGTAAGGTCTTCGCAGGGATCTCTAAAGAGGCAATATTATGCTTTCCTCCCTTGTGTCAATACCTATAAGATAGTACTTTATGAGATGTAATAAATTGTGTTCTACGCACTTATCCCCAAATCCTTCTCAATTTAGGAGTCCCCCCCCCCAACACAATTTAATTCTTGTGATTTTTATCCAACAAATGTTGAATTTAATTTGCAAGTTTGCATCTTATTTCACACATCTATTCAAATCTTTTTGCAACATAGAAACATCCTGCATAAAAACCTATAGGTCTGCACAATTTTTAGTGTAAAATGCAAAAACAGAGACAATGCTTTCAATGCAAACTTCAAGGTCATTTAACAGCAAAGGACCAAGGACAAACCCCCTAACAACTAGGGGATTTCAACCACTGCAACACCAAGATCTAGCTTTTCCCCATTACAGAAGCTGATTAAATTTGTCTGGCAAGATCTACTGTGCATAAAACCATGCCAGCACTTACTCTGTATTGTGTTTTGAAATGTACTTCAATTTTTAATCCCTGTTTACCTACTCCAAAGCTTCCCTAGTACAGATACCAAACTAACACTAACTAAATTTAGTACTGTATAATGGCCTCAACATTAGTAATGGCATAATGCCAGACATGATAGAATTGAATATAAAGGTGCAAAGTTAGCATTTGTATTCATTTTACAAGAGGTAGCGATACTTACCACTCATAAAAGATTACCAATGTTTTTAATATTACCTTAATAACTTTTCCAAGCTGGAACAAATCGTTCAAGCAGAGAAACTACTTCTCAGAATACTTTCTCCCTATATGAAATCCATATTAGGAATTATTCAGATGGGCATTAGCAAATCCATTTGTTTGACTGCTCATCTCTATCAGATTTTACAAAAAAAAAACGTTTAACAATTAATTTTAAATCGTTGCTTGTTTTAGATTAAAAAAAATCATCCCACTTAAAACCAGCTCAGATGCCACAAAAGGCAATGGGAAGTGTTTCTTTAGAATTCAAGCAAGTTAATATTTGAGGAATTGAAAATCATATTTACTTTTCCTGCAATTCAACACAATCATATTTACTGTTTCACAATTTTTGGTGATTACATTTTTTCACCAAAAATCTCGGTCTGCTACAAAAACAGAATCTTGAGAGAAAGCTAATTTTTTAGCAGGATAGTGATCCAAAATATGTAACACTGTAGCGTTATGGAAATAAATCATGGAAGGAAAGAAAATGGTAATGGAAGAATAAAGGATTCTATGTATTAATAAAACAGTGTTCCTATCCACAATTTATTATTTAGTACAGTACAAGTTGACCAGTACTGATAATTACATTTTTATGAGTTACTGCCAGCTAAATTGTAACAAGTAAACTCCTCACTTCCACAGTGGTGAAAATAACAATTATTTATTAGGTGCTGATGAAATTATATAGATACGGTCACGCGATGCATTGAAGAATTGCCTATCCCTCCAGTTTTTACAAGCTGGTGTTTGTGGTTGAACTCTTGTTTGTGCAGTAATAGGTTTGTCTTGTTTGTGCAGTAATAGGCAGATCCTATTCATGCCTGTTACTACTCACATGGGCGGTATTAGTGTTTTCTCCTCCAGATAAAATGTATGTGTGTGACATTATATTACCTGCATAATTTGGATTCTGAATGACGTTTCAACTAGGAAGATATCTGCTTCTATAGTCTTTATTAAATAATATTAACTTAAGCATTGTCAGCAACTTTACTGCAGGTATTTACACTAAAATATTTCAGTACAAAACTGAATTTTTATATTGCGCCTGAATGTAAAATCCCACATTATCATCCTTAGGTTTGATGGAAGGTTTCTACAAAATCTTACTGGTTACAGCCTGAGAAATTTGTAGCGTAAATAAAGCCTGAAAGCAACTTCAGCCATGTGAGCTACCCTGAAATAACCTGTGATTTATGGCGGGTAATGAGAATTAAATATAAGTGAACATCCAAAGAAGTTTGTTCATCTAGTACAAGATCCGATGTATATCCTAATTCGACAGATGCTAATGCATACGGTTTATATTATGTTCCCCAAAGAATTTAATCTGAAGTTTTGCTTAGTTAGTTCCTTCATTCAACCATTTTACATAAAATGAAGAGTAATTAAGTAGCAGTTAAAGAATATTCCTTGCTTTCCCTTGAAGCTAGGAAATAATGAGAGCTCTGCTGGAATATTAATAAATGATTGTTAAAATTCTGATTAACTGCAAAAATTATAGATAGCATGAAAATAGAGGGCACATGTTTTAAAGGGTTAATTCTGCTTAAAATTAACTTTTAGCATGGTACAGAATTTTAATACAAAATCTAATTTGTCAGTTATTCTTTATTTTTAAATTATTTACTTTTTTTGTTCTACAGCTCTGAGGCTTGGAATTGACTGTTGTCTGATTGCTGGGATAGTGTACTGGAAAAAAAGATACCAGTGTAGAAAAACATAAAAATATTTTTGTAATGAGTTACTTACTTTCTATACTCTGCTATGTACATGAAGTTGTGCAATATTACAAAAAAAATAATTGTTGTACCTTTGAGCATATTTACTTTGCGAAGAGTGCTTTATTGGAATGTCTCCTGCATGTCTGATCACTAGGGGCCAAATACCCTAGCAACAATAGGGCAGTTTTGACATCAAAATTAAATATGAATTGAGAGGGCCTGAGAAGAAATAGAAGTAAAAAAATTAAGAGCAATAAAAGTAAAGCCTCATCTGTTTATTGGATTCTTGGACCATCGACCCCTGACAACCAAACTGCATGCTCAAATTCGATTGGGATGGCTGATAACTCAAAATACATAGGAAAAATCATAAAGACCAATTGTTTCGGTAAAGTACAGTTGGTTAAAAACAATTCCATCTTATTCAAAAGTCCATCTGTGATGACTATCTCTGCATCAGAGATAGATGCAAGTGAACACAAATGCTTGTAAATAGTGAGGTTCTTTTCTGTGCTACTAGTTTATGGCTTACTTGTGATGTCAATTTTGAGAGCAGGCAGTTTAACATGCAGGGGCAAAATGCACATATTCTGCATTCAAATACTGCAAATAGTCTACACTATGCAGCTAGCATCTTATTTGAGCTGGCTTAATGAGTCACTTAATTATTAACCAGTGTCATCTGTCATAAAGCCTCTGTTTCTGTTTAGAAAACAATATACATTTATAACATTTATTTCATAATAATTAATTATTTTTAATCAATTCATAATTCAGTAGTTTCACTGTACAGGTACAGTTCCATGATGTATAGAATTGTGGTTACCTGTTGTTTTTCCTATTACAGATTATTGCTTACTTGTCACAATTATGGATCAATCAGAGGCCAAGCTGAAGTGTATGCTTTTTAGTGAAAATCAAGAAACTCTGCCAATTGTTTACAAAGTTGGGGAAATAGTCAGATTTCATAGAGTAAAGGTATGTACATAAACTCTTCTCTTAAATTATCTACTAACATTAACTACAGAGATTAGTCAATAAAAAGTATTTATATGTTTTTAATAATTGTTTTTAGATTCAGAAGTTCAATGATGAAATTCAAGGAATTAATAGTGGTGGCTTTTCTGCCTTAGTATTTGATGGCATTGTTGGTTCACCAGTATCTCCAAGGTCTACCAGTAAATGTTACAACTTTCATCCAGATGACGAAAGATTTGTAGAGGTACTACGGCAGTGGGCATCGAATCACCTGAAAGTTTCTGCACCACAGATAAAAATTTCAGATGTTGAGTCTGTTCAGTTTTTTGACTTACTTTGTCAGCTTGTTGGAAAAGCAGAAGTTGACAATTCTTCCTATCTTATTAAGGTAAGAGTATTATTTAAATAATGGTGTCATGTTATTATATGTGGTTGTTAATTTAACATTGTATAATGGTTCATTCTCACAGTAAAGGATTATGACTTTATATATAATGGAATACATGTAACTGTGATCATCTATCTCATTAAGATGAGGACTTAATATTAACTGTTTTCAGTTTTAAATATTAATCTTACAGTCAAGACTTCTGTCATTTGCATTTGAGTTCCATCCCTTTGTAAAAGTAACATTGGGCAGTCAAGTACGTATGTTCTTTGTGAGCCAAACATTTCTAGAAGTATTGTAAATCGAGCATGACCTCTGAATGGTGTATATACTGTATAATAAATGCACTGTGAATTTATACAGATTAATCCAACAACTTCATACTCGGTTTTTTTTTTTATTGGATACATAATGCTGAAAAATACACAGAAGAAAATTGTGATAATATTGAATTATGTTGTCTACCATTTGGATTTATATGCACTCAGATACCTATGATGATGGGCTTTTCAATTAAATCCAGTTAATGCTAACAAAAAGAGAGCCTAGCCAAACTATGTAAAGCCAATTGCAAATGGGGTGATTTGGCCGCCACTAGGAAAAAGCAGTTAAAATGCTGCATATTTTCTGCTGCCCTTTCTCTCTTCCTGTACAGTGGCAGTCAAAATGCTCCATGTGCTATATGCCTAAAGCCTGGCATTCACTGATAACTTCAGTTACCCATAGTTGATCATTCTGTGTATTCGATCCTGTTCAATCAGTCAATTGTTCTAGTTTGAAACCCCTTGTTTCCCAGCAGCACAGTATAAATTGATCATCTTTACAGGAAATGCCAAGTAGAGCACTTCCTGCTACATTAATCTGATATAATCTAAGGTCAAATTAATCAGTGGATTTTTTGGCCTGTGCTGTCAGAATATACATTTTACTGGAAATTGTCCAAGGGTGATTTGGATTTAAAACTACATTGTTCAGATTAAAAGGTTTATATATAGAAATATTTTACATAGCAAGGTCACCATTTACAAATATCCTGGTCACTGTATAGGAGGTGTGTAAGAATTAGAAGCACCCACATCTAAGAGCTTCATAAGTCAGTTGTTTTAAAATAGTACATATTTTTCTACACAGAATACTGTACAGGACTGTTAAAAACACCAACCTTTGAGTAAACTTAACAGTTTCCAGAAATTATGCAATCTGCTATGCATTGGAAGTTTAGTATTTCTCATTGCATCTCAAATGAGCATTACCATTTAAAAGCAAAACAACAGGGGAGTTTTTGTTGGATGCTATTGGAATATCAGATTGCAACCTAAAAGTCAGTTGTAGTCAAACTATAATGAGAACAATCTAAAAATTGTTTTCAAGCTTTTTCATCTTATAAGGCAAGCCTGACGGAAGGGAACACTGCACCTGCATTCGACCAGATAAAGTCTGATGCCTGAGACTTTTTTTTTTTTTCTCATTAAAACTCATTGATTGTTGGACATTGATGTATGAACCAAACACACCATCAAATTTTATTTGATCCAGTGTACGGTACAGCAGGGGGGATCAGATTTTGTAGGATCCTACAAAAACCCTGCTGCTTTTGCAATTACAGGTGTGTGCATCAAATGTAAGAGTACCATTTCTAATAACCTATCACAAGAAATCTTCAGTTAGCATTGGATTGATTGTTGTGGATTGCAAGAACCAGAGCAAATGTTGCAACTTTTCATAGTAATTTTAAAACCACCCTCATGATGAATACTATATTCAAATAAAATTCAGATTATAAATTCATATTTGGGAAGGAAATCAATTTATTTTTTTAAATTTTGGGAAGGAAATCAATTTATTTTTTAAAATTTTACCTTTATTGGAACTCTAAAAATCATATACAGTCTCTATACAAATGAGCAGTATGCCTTTCCTAATACTCCTTCCCAAAGCATAGTAGGATATGAGTAGACAATCGCAGTGCTGCCCTCCTAGACGAGCGAATATAATGAAGTGCGGAGTGCCACCAACTGTCCTATATAGCCAGGGAAAGCAGCCAGCAGTAAATGGTTTGTTACAGAAAAGAAAAACTTTTAAATGCACATTCTTTATATTGACAATGACAACTACTTGTTCATGACATAGATCTCCTTTATTGGAGAAGGAAAGCTGTAATCACAGGGGTGCCAAAATTTTCCACTGCCCGGAGTACTTTTCAGTGAGCACCATGGAGCAATCCTCTTCTTTCGTCCTTTAATGCCTTCTGTCATCATATGTGCAATAGAGTGAAAAGGCCAGTTAGTTCAGCTTTTCACTCTACTGCGCATATGCACTTGCCATGAAGAACGAAGATCATTCTGTGGTGCTTACTTAAAACACTTTATTGTATTTTGGATTTTTACTGTATTTTAATTGACCTACCACAAATCAATGTATTTTCTTTTGTAGGTATGGGATGGTACAAAAATTAGTTCTCCTTCCTGGAATGTATTTGTTGAAGAAGCTGCACTTGAAGGAGACCAAGCACTTATCCATCAGCTGCAGAGCCTGATTATAGATGTTCTTGTTTATGATAATCATGTTGAATCTGCAAAATCCCTTAAGGTAAAAAAAATTGGTGTCCTGCAGCACAGGATTAGGTTAAATCCTATGCATCTATGTAGCGCTCTGGTTGAATGCAGGTCACAATGGTGCAGTGCATGGTACTTTGCATCTGTTAACTGCAGCTGATCTCCCTGTCCCCATCATTAGTGGGATAGTTATGCTCTGAATCGCCATAGAAGGCTGGTCAGCTGCATGTGGGCTAATGCATAATACTCAAGAGTACATCAGTTATAATGAATGCTTAATTGTCTTTTCCGTCACATGACTCATTGAAACTTATTCCAAGATGTTATAAAACCACTCCGCCTTATGCCTTTATATAGTCATGACACTCCTTGGTGACTTATAATATTCTTTTACAGTAAGGGGTACGTAATTCAACACACAGTCAGTTTATGCACGTTTGTACAATGTGACCAAATGTGCTTCGTGAAGAGAAATGTTGAACTGTATTTATTTAAGCCATGTTTTGCGAACCTAAAATTGCCTTATAAATTATAGGATGTGCATCATTACTTTTAAATGTGAAAGATATCCAGTACACTGCAGGGCTTGTGCAAATTAGTTAAGGTGATTCAATTACGTACTTCAATATATTATCCTGAGACTGATGGCTTCATTGATAACTTTTAAGAAAACCAGGAAAAGTATGTTGAAAAAATAGTTGACAGGAGAGTTACTCCAGTCCTCTACAGGTTATAATGCAAGTATAATGCACGTAAAGGCCCCAAATGAAAGTAATTCATACAGAATGTCCTTTAAAGGAGAAGGAAAGCTACGGACATTTTATTGCCAATAGATTAGCTGCAATAGTGCAAGCTAGAATGCTATCTTTATTCTGTAGAATGTTGTACCATACCTGAGTAAACAGCTCTAGAAGCTCTCTGTTTGTTTAGGATAGGAGCATTAACATGGTGTGACATCACTTCCTGCCTGAGTCTCTCCCTGCTCTGGGCTCAGATTACAGTAGAGAAGGGAGGGGGGTGGGGAAGAAGAGCAAACTGAGCATGCTCTTGCCCAGGGCAATGAGGTTTAAGCTGAAGGCAGGAAGTCTGATACAGAAGCCCATGTGTACACAATAAAAGGAAAGAAATTCAGTGTTTCTTTTGACAGGGGACTCAGAGCAGCAGTACTTTGGGGGTTTATTGGTATATTTAGATGGACCTTTCTGATAAGGCTTACTTAGTTTTAACTTTTCCTTCTGCTTTAATAACATGTGGCTGCACCAAAATAAGAACCCATGAATTTATGTGTCATACAAGCCACAACGAGTATGGGGAACCATGAAATCCTATAGTTTTGTAATATAAAATTTCTCTTAACTCCAAATACACTCATACATTCATGGGTCAAGCTACCTGGGGAAGTGTTCTGATTATCTGACTGACAGCAACAAGTTTGATATAATTAAACACTTCATACACAAATAAGTGCATGCACGGACACTTCCATTTTATTTTAATTAACCCAAGACAAGCTTTAATAATATAATATAAAAAACAGTTTTCGCTTTTTTTTAAACCTAGCATAATAAATGAATTACATGGTTTTTTTTTTATCTAAATGTTAGAATTATTTTAACTTTAGAAAGATCTGCATTAAAAGTAAAACCTGTTTACTTCATGTAATTTCTGTATATAGTATAATTTATTTTTATAATAGAATCATATTCCTTTTAGGAATTTTAATATAAAATAACATTCATAGAAAAAGAAATGTTGCTAGTATTTGCTTGCTCACTGCGAACAAGTTAGGCAATACTGCCCCCTTGTGGCACTTTTAGTTTTTTTTATCTAATGCAATTAAGTGGCATTATGTTAATTATCATCTTTTATAATCTACCAATATATTTTTCAGAGCATTTGCAGTTCATAAATAAATACATTTAAAAAGGTCAATCTGCACAGTGGATTGACTACAAATCACCAAAAGAACATGAGCGTCCTGTGCTTACAAAGGAAGTCTTTACCAAATAAAACGGCATATGTATTAATTTATCATAAAAACATTATTGCTATGATCATAAGATTTAAATAAAATGCTATTTGTACATTCACAGTGAATGGAGCCTTGTTCCTAAAGCTCAGAGAGCTGTTGAATAAAAAGCTAAATAACTAAGACACCACAAATTATATAAAAATGAAGACCAATTACAAATTGTCTCAGAATATCTCTCTCTACAGCATACTAAAAGTTAACTCAAAGGTGAACAACTCCTTTAAACTCCCTCTGGAGTTTCACCAGGGCAATAAGTGGATAGTAGGGACCTCTGCCATTGGCTTATACACAACCACGGCAAGTCTGAGATGGCGGATTTTCGGATTCAGACTTTTTGCTGCATCAGGCTTTAATAATTCTTGAAATATTTATCGAGAATTCGTTCAAATTGAAATTTTTAACACACAATTCAAGTTTTGGAGCTAAAACCTGCATGCTCGAATTCGGGTTTCAGAAACTCAAATGTTTGAGATTTATTAAGCACAAAAAAAAATCACCATTTAAAAACTTTAGAAGACCTCAATGAATCCTAAAAAATAAATCAAAGATGTTTGGCAATCACAGAGCTAGGCTTGTTTAGTACCCTGGGATGAATACTATGGACAACATGAAGGCAATAGAATGCAAGCTTTGAAGCTATTTTCAGATATTTGATCAAAACCACTAAGTTTAACAAATCTTTGTGTAGTAGTAATTTGGAGTATAAAGACATTTATCCATTCTGGATTTGGAAGAATATATACTTTGCAAAAATCTATGGTTTTCTGACATACACATATATTTTATTACTTTACTCGCATAAAATGCATTAAATATGTTTGCTGTGAATTTTTTGTCAAGATGGCAAGTGCACAAAATGTTAACAAATGTCTGGCACAAAATGCAAATTAAGTGCAAAATTCTACAGACACTTAAAGGGTTACAACAAAATGCACGTTGTTATATTTTGTCTTTGTAATGTGCTGATTTCATAATTTTTGTATTCAGTCAAATTCTCCACCAACTATTTTAAAAAAAAATTCAGCTGTAATATGAATATTCAGTTTTTTTTTTTTTTTTTTTTTAAGAAAATCCCAAATTATTGCATCATCCACTGCTTTTGTGATGATATAAGTTTAGTTAGGATTCATTCAGCTGAAATAAGGATTTCAACGAATACTGTGAAAAATTCTGAGTTGGCTTTATTTAAAGGGGAACTAAAGCTTAACCAAAGAAGTAGGCTAGAAATGGTGTACATTATTTTTTGGGTTTCTGTACCAGCAAAGGGCTTTCCTTTAGTAGGGAAGATCTGTGTCTCCAAAGATAAGTTCCCCGTTTTCTTTTCTGTTGATTAACTGCACAAGCTCTGTGCTGCTGTTGCTTACTGAGCTTAGGGGCCCACTCACAGTATACAGTACACATGGAATATAAATGTCATAATATATGGCTGATTAGTAATTAATACAGATAATTACTACATGGCAGCACATAAACCAGTGCAAGCAGAATTTAATCAACCTTGTAGCATCAGCTTATATTTATATTCATGTTCTGCTTGATAATTTGTGACCACCCCTAAGCTTAGCTTCTCAACATCTGCTCAGAGCCCAATGAACATGTGAGTGTCACAGACACTTTCTAAGATGGTGACCCCCCTGTGACAAGTTTGACGTGTTGGATCATTGCTGCTATTGAGAAGCTGAAACTTTAGGCTGGTGTAAAATATGGCATTTTTAGACATATTTCTTATGGTTTAATTTTTCTTTAAAGCAGAATGCTAGATGTGGTTTATGCTTAAAGGAATTGTTCAGTGTAAGAATAAAAACTGGGTAAATAAATAGGCTGTGCAAAATAAAAAATGTTTCTAATATAGTTAGTTAGCCAAAAATGTAATGTATAAAGGCTGAAGTTATTTGATGTATAACATGTCAGTCAGAACACTACTTCCTGCTTTTCAGCTCTCTTGCTTTACACTGACTGGTCACCAGGCAGTAACCAATCAGAGACTTGAGGGGGGCCACATGGGTCATATCTGTTGCTTTTGAATCTGAGCTGAATGCTGAGGCTCAATTACAAACTCACTGAACAGAAATGGCCCCCCTTCAAGAGCTGAAAAGCAGGAAGTTAGATTCTGGCTGTTTTATTAGACATCTGTTCACTCCAGCCTTTATACATTACATATTTGGCTAACTAACTATTTTAGAAACATCTTTTATTTTGCACAGACTATCTATTTACACAGTTTTTATTTTCACACTGAACTGTTCCTTTAATATTTGTTAATATTGTTAGATGATTGAGTGATATTCAGAATGATTATTGATGATTTAGAGGCCCCAACAAGGGTAAAGTAAAACATTTTAGTTGCAGCCGAATATAATATAATGTAATATAATTTTTTCTTCTTGAAGATCGGTAGCTATCTTTTGATTCATAATGTGCACGCCAAGCTACATACATCAGGCAAAGAAAATGAAGCAAAGAATCCACACGTGGAGTTTCATCTTCATGGAGGCACATGCTTTGGACGAGGCATTACTGTTTTGCCAGAAAGCAACAGTGATGTCCAAGGTCTTCAAAGGTAAGAATTCTGTACATTGAGGTGGAAACAATGAAAGGGTGATTGAAAAGATATTTTTATGTAGCTTATTTTTTTAGCGTTTAGTTCTTAGCAACTAGCCTGCTATACTGAACCTATACAAATAATGTGTCCTTTTTCTGAGATACAGCGCATAACCACTGATCTTTTTTGGAGCTGAGCAACATAGTAAATAGCTCCTAGTGAGATTTTAAATGCAATGCTTATTTTTAGTGACAATGGCAGTCCCTTTTCAGTTATATATGACTCTTCATTTTCTATCTGCTAGCTTATTGTTAGAGCAGAGTGGATCCCCCTATGCAAATTGGCTTACATTTCCAGAAGGATCTAAACCTTATTTGTTGGAGGATGATGGGGCTCAAAGTTAAGGGATTCCCCTCCTGAAGCTTATAAAGGCCACATTTGGCATGATTAATTCATTTGAAATCCAAAAGTATAGGATACTGTACACAAAAATGTTATGAATCTTATTTTCCTCCAAAGAGTGTTATTTACTGTCCAAAAACATTAATAAAGCTTATAATTACTTTTTCTCTTTATTAAATGTCTAATTAGTATCTGATTTATGTTAAGACTTTTAGTTTCTGTTCATGAAAGCTTGGACAATATTGCATCACAAGAAATCACTACCACATTACACCCTCAATTAGGTAAGAAGTCTTAAAATAATTGCAAAAATGTTTTTAATGTGTAGCAATGTCTTGTTTATGTTCTTTAAAGTAGCTAAGACTACATAATATGTTCCTCAGCTTTCCTAACTAGTAGGTGAGGTGGGCTAGACAATAATGTGTTCTAAAGGGACATACCATTGCCAAAAACCTGTATAAAAGTGCAATAGAACAAGGTGAAGACCAGAGTATTGTAAATAACTTTATATACAGCATTTCCACTACTGATACTGTTCTAAAGAACTATTTCAGCAGTTGAGCAGTTTAAGGTACATCAAATTGTTCATTAAAGGTTGACACACCACCTTAATGTTTATCATAACGACCGCCTAATGGTTTTAAAAATTAGTGGTGAGCACAACTTTCTCTTGTTTGTTATAGTTATACAGGAGCAGTGACCAGCTCCATGTTGTAGCTCCCACCCTTCCCAGCTATAGTCAGGTGATCCCACTGGTGTCTAATAAAAGGGCAGCCAAGTTTGGGAGTTTTACTTTGAAAGCAGCAAGTAAGTTGCAGGTAAAACTTAGTCCCTTTGTAAAATGTATAATTAAGTAATAGAATTCTTAATGAATCAGATGAAAATTAAGCATAGCACTGGCCAGATATGGGATGACTTTGACGTAGTTGGCCAGCTTAAATATATTGCAATATATGGACAAACAATCCCTGTTTTGTTTAAAGGGTAAGGCATTTTTTAGTAGCAGTATGCACAAATTGTCTCTGTCTTAAATATATTTGATAATGGGTTGAGTGCAGAGGACTTTAAAAATTTTTAAAATGACAATTGACTTATAATTCGGATCTTTCTGGATAATGGGTTTTCAGAGAACAGATCCCATACCTGTACTAGCTAGTTAGCCGAAATTTACAGTCCTACAGCTGATTTTAGGTGGCACTCAGTCCTTTTTTTTTTTTTTTCCTGCAGTAATATGTTGCCACAAGTCATCCTTCCTGCACTGATGATAATAGATTACAAGGGAAACTGCAGGGGTTTACAGGAGCACTAAACAGTAGCAATCATGGACTTAAAATTAGGAAAATAGGGTTGTTTCAAACAAATGGTTAAAATGATATATTTAAAGCAGAACAGGAAGCAAAAGTCGCTTTTGTTTTTGCCTGCTGTGTATAGAGAACACAGAGCAACAGATTTGGCAGCTTTTCCAGCTAATCTGACAAGTTCAGTTCTTTAGATCTCCTGGCTCTCCTCTAATCAGCGCTGGGAGGGGGGTTCTCACAAGAGGAAGTAACAGAAGTGACATATGCCAGCATGTCTTTACAGGGACAGGTGCAAATAATAAAAAGCATTTCTTTAGGGAGCTATATCTAATGCTGCTCAGTTATTCATGTTTACATTATTTTTTATCGTATTAAATCATTAGTTACATGTGTACTTTGTTAAGTGACCTGGCAACCAAAGAGATAATTTCTTATAGTACCACATAATCATGGATATTATTTACCTTTAAATAATGTATTCTCTTTTCAACTTTTTCCCTTGTTAACCAGTATATCCCCTTGCTCAACATGAGTTTATTGAATTGGGCTTTTGCTGAACATGCATTTTTCCTATTTTGTATTCCAATATTTTTATTGAGTTTACTTAACATAAACAAAGTTGACTGTAGCTTACAGTAGCACATTAAGAGACAGTACAGATTGAGTCTTCAAATATACCATATAGTCTCCACGTGTAGTTACATCAAAATACTCACAGATTTACACATAGCTTATAGTTAAACTGTGAACATCCACTGTTGGTGAATAGAAAGCAAAATACTGACAAATTAACCATTGAACTAGCAGACAAGTCCTGAAAATCCTATAAAAAATAGTTACAAGTGAGATAAGACAGTGGTAACGATTCAAATGCTTAGAAAGGCAGTCGGATAATTAGTACCAAATATATATATTCAATCCAAGGGGACCAAACCAACAGGTATTTCTGGTGAGTATCCAGTAAGATGCTAGACATCTTCTCCTGGACCATTATCCAATCAATTTTACCCTTCGTGACCTTGATAGAGATGTGCTTGGTTTTGCAGCCGTCATTATCAACAGGAAAAGTTGGAATTGGTGTGACGTGAAAGCATCAGGTTTTTTACATAATAGGGCCGTGCTAGGGTGTTTTGGAATAGGTATATTAAAAATGGAATAAATCATATTATATATTCTTATCCAAAATCTTTGAACTAAAGGACATAGCCACCAAATATGATACATAGTGCCCTTGTGGGTACAAACCCTAAAACATCTATCATCAGCTGAAGGTATAAATCGCGCTATACGTGCGGGGACCAGGTACCACCGGAGTAAAACCTTATCATTTGTTTCTAGGAGTGAGACATTCCTTGAAGACTTCTTGATATTAGACCAAATTACTTCCCAGTTGTCTAAACCTATTTGACAGCCTATGTCCTCTTGCCATAATTGTGTATACGAAACCTGACGTGTGTCAGTCAGGACAAAAAAGTTATTGTACAATGTTGAAATCGCTTCCCGCGATTTGGGTGCTTTACAACACCAATGTTCAAAAAAGGTCTGAGAACCGTTCACCACCCCTGAAGATCTCCATAAAGATTGAGCATAGTGCAACACTTGGTTTACTCTATAGCATTCAGCCTGTGGCACACTATATTTCTGAGAAAAGCTCTGAGGGGTATAGGGCCCCAATAAGGAGAAGAGCTGGCCTAGATACAAAAAGTTCTGATCTTGCCACCATTGAAATAGTGTAGGTTGCAGGCCCGGTGGAAAAAGCGGATTACCTAACAAAGGGGCTGCTGGAGTCAATGGGGATTGCAACTGAAACCGTAACCGAACACTATCCCAAAGCCTAATAGTATGTAATAAGCATACGTTACCTAATTTAGGTCTAAGTTTGGTGGGGCACCAGATTAGAGCCGAAGGAGAGTAGGGCTTACAAAAAAGAGCTTCTAGTTGGACCCAATGAGGGCTATCAGCAATCGTATGCAAGGTCACTATTTGAGCTAATTGGGACGCCTTATAGTACAACAAGAAATTAGGAAATCCTAACCCTCCTTTATCCTTAGGCAACATCATATTCGTTTTGCTAATGCGTGAGAATTTACCAGCCCAAACAAATCGCAAAAGCTTGGAGCCAAACCCAGCAAGATCAGATAATGGTACTGCAACAGGGAGGGTTTCAGAACAGGTATAAAAGCTTAGGAAGTATAGACATCTTTATCGAGTTGATACGCCCTATCCAAGACAGGTGGTGATGTGCCCATTTCTCCAGCAAGGCACCCAAGGATTTGTACATCGGTAAATAATTAAATTTATACATGGACTCATAGGAGTTAGTAAGTTTGACCCCCAAAATAGTAATATAGTGGATTTGCCACACAAAGTCAAAGTTCAGCTGCAGTAATTTAACTTCCTGGTGAGAGAGGGATAGATTTAAAGCCTCTGTCTTATTATGATTAATCTTAAGCCTTGATAAGTTCCCAAATATGTCCATTAATCTATACAGTTCAGGGAGGGATGTTAGGGGTTTGGAGAGGATAAGCGTCAAATCATCTGCAAAAAGGCTCACTTTATGATGGGTACCGGCAACAGCTATCCCATAAATATCGGAATTGGATCGAATTGCTAGAGCTAACGGTTCAATTGCCAAATTAAACACGATAAGAGATAATGGGCACCCCTGTCTGGTGCCCCTATGAATTGAAAATGTGTGGGAGGAGAAACCAAACATACCAACTATCGCAGTGGGATTACGGTAAAGTGAGTGGATCCATTGCAGAAACCCCCTACCAAAACCCCAATTACGATAAGTATAATACAGATAACTCCAGTTTAGGGAGTCAAACGCTTTACAAATGTCCAACTTCAATAACATAGCTTTAAGTTTACAGTTTTTAGAGTGTTCCATTAACAACAAAAGACGTCCAAGCGTCTGAGGCTTGGCGTCCAGGAACAAACCCGACCTGATCTTTGTGTATCACTTGAGGGAAAAAGGAGTTAATGTGTTGAGCAAGAATTTTCCCCAACAACTTCACATCCGTGTTTAACACTGATATGGGCCGATAGTTCTTACATTCAGATAGATCAGTGTCGGTTTTAGGGATAGCTGAAATCTTAGCTTTGAGCATTTCAGGGTGTAATGACTCTCCATTTTTCAATGCGTTCAACATAGAGGTGAGGTGGGGGCCCAATTGTTCAGCAAATTTCTTATAATATAAATTTGATAAGCCATCAAGCCCCAGAGTTTTACCAGATGCTAAGGTTTTTATAGCAAGAGAAACCTCTAAAGAGATATCTCGGTCAATAAGCTGAGCCTGATCAGGGGACAATTCGGGAAGGCTAATTGTAGAAAAAACTTATTGAACGCCTATTCAGGCACGGATACTGGAGCTGCATAAAGGGTTTCATAGAATTGTGCAAATTGGTTTGCTATTTTACTGGGGTTTCCCGACAAGGAGCCCTGAGATGTTCTAATCCTGTGGACAGTGGGAGGTTTACATCTTTCATTCAGTTTTCGAGCCAACATCCGTCCCTGCTTGTCTAGGTTACCGTAAAGTTTATGTTTAGCCCACCTCAACTTTTTCTCAGCATAAGTTGTTAACAGCATGTCCAGTTCCTTTTGAAGTTGGGAGATTTGAGTAGAATAATCTAGTTCAGGGGAATCATTCTGTGCCTCCACCAAGTTATCTAGTTTCTGAGTCAGGGAATTAATAGCTGCCACTCTAGCCCTTTTGGCCCTAGAGCCCTGTTGTATAAAGACAACCCTGATAACCGTTTTGTGGGCTTCCCAAATAGTAACAGCAGAAGGAACTGTATGAAGGTTCTCCTGAAAGTAATTAACAAGGGACTCTTTGATTATTTTAACTGTAGCAGGTATACTCAATAAAGATTCATTCAGACGCCAAGCCCTAAAGCTAGACCTTTCCCAAATATGTGAAAGTGTTATACAATTAGGACAATGATCTGACCAGCTGATATTAAACATTTTGGCAGTACGGAGTGCAGGCAGTAGTGTAGGCGAGAGAAAAATATGGTCGATACGAGAGGATAGCTTGTGAGGAGCAGAGTAATGGGAAAATTGTCGCGTATCAGGGTTACATTCTCTCCAAGCGTCTATCAGCCGATAAGACGCTAGGAGTTTCTTAAGCTGGCCATAGATGTTAAGATTTTTAAAAGATCAGATCCTGATTGTGAGACCACGATCTTATCGGAACGATTGTATGATCGTACGAATTTACCATCAACTAAAAAGACGAATTTGGCAGGAAAACAAAGAGGAGCTGCCTGCTTGGCCCTGCAGACATAGATAGATTGCACTGGAACCGACAAAGATTTTTTGACCTGGCCGATCAATTTCCTGACAGATGTCGGCCGAAAAATCGTAAGATGTACGATTGTTCAAATCCCACTAACCGCACGATAATTTCGAAGGATTGGTCAGACTTCCCTAAAATCGGTCGTTCGGCAAGAAGAATCGTTGTGTCTATGGGGAGCTTTAACAGAATCTCTGCTGAATTTCCCAGCACTCTGGGGCTTACCAATTACCAAACGGTCTAAATTCTGATTCCAAACAAGGTTAGAGTCTCCACAGAGAATTACTTTGACAGGAATTTAATCTGATCTAAATTCGGAGTATAATACGACACAATAGTAAGGGGAACATCCCCAATGCTAACCATGGCTATGACGAATCGACCTTCAGGATCAATAATTGTATCATTAATTGTAACCGCCAATCTGGAGTGGAAGCAAATTGCTACCCCTTCATTTTGTTAGGACTAGTAGCTAATAGTACTGTAGGGTACCTCTTATGTAGACATTTTGGGTAGGAGAATGGGAGAAGTGGGTCTCCTGCAGGCAGATAATGTCTACGTCTAGGGACGAGAAGTAGGAGAAAGCATTAGTATGTTTCATAGGAGAATTAAACCCTTGGACATTCAAACTAAGCACTTTAACCCCCATGAGGAATTATCAATCCATCTATACCATAATTTCCCCCCTCAAGTCATGGTAAAAAAGGGGAACAGTGTTCTGCCATAATAAGCCACTACCTTTCAATATTAGTGAATGTAAAGCAAAAATCTCATTTGTAATATGAAGCCATGTGATAGATAGAAAAAGGATTTCACTTGTCGGCAACATAATATAATTGAACAATAAACCAAAAATTCAAACAGGGTACCAGTTTGTTTCCGGGGAATAGAGAGTCACTGTCAAAAAGCACTCCTGGACCAGCCTCAGGAGCCCTTAGGGGACTCAATTCCAAGGGGGAAGGCATTAACCAGCCTGCAAGTAACAGAAAATGTATGTCCAAAATCAGCACCCAGCAGGAGGGAGAACCCAGTGGTCACATTGTAGGTCTCAGCAAAGGACAGCGGGCAACTTACCCAACCTGGGAAAAAGACCAAGTTAGTGTAGCAGTAAACAGTCCAGTGTCAGCTGTAAAACATAAAACTGCAAAAGGAGAAAAGGAGAGGAAAAAAAACTGAAGCCTCTTGAAGCAGAAGGGGAAAAGGCCAACTGGCCAAATGAGTCAAATAAAGTGCCCAAACACATTTCGTAGAAAGGACTCCGTGGAAAGCTGAAGAGCTCAGGTAATGGAGGAACGTGATCTCTGAGATTGAGATCTCACCTTTTCCCAAATTGGGAGAACCTTGCGCTGGGAACTGCTTGAAGGCAAAACAGCCTCTACAGGTGCGTCGGAGAAGCCCAATTTCACCAATACAGCCAAACCTTCCTCTGGGGAAGTAGCGTTATACTGCCTGTTGTAAGTGAACATCAGCCGAAATGGAAATAGCCATCTATAAGGTATCTTACGTAGTTGAAGTACTTTGGTGATGGGTGCCATATTCCTCCGCTTTTGCAAGGTAGTCGGAGAAAGATCCATATAAATCTGGTAGGGATGAGTACGGAACACCAAATTATCGACCTTCCTCGCCGCTGCTAAAGCTGCCACTTGGGTTTGGTGATAGTGTAATCTGAGGATTATATCTCGTGGTGGATCGTCTGGTCGTCTAGGTCTCAGGGCCCGATGTACCCGATCCATCTCTAATCTCGTAGCAGGTAGGGCCGGAAGGAGTTCTTGCAGCAAGTCCATAATCGATTGCTGTAGATCCACAATGGATTCAGGCAACCCACGGATCCTCAAATTATTACGGCGGGATCTGTTGTCCGCATCTTCAATGCGATCATTCGATTCCTTCATCTGGGCCTGCAAGGAAATTATATTCTGTTCATGGGAATCTATCACCGTAATAATATCATCAATTTTGGCCTCCGTATCATTAACCCTCTGGCCCAGTTCAGCAACTTGCTTAGCTAGGTCAGCTGCGATTTTATTAGCCATAGTGTCAAGTTCCTGTTGCAGCAAAAGTTTAAACTTCCCCAACAGTACCTCATCCGAAGATAGCGAAGCCTCGCCCTGTTCTGAGGAAGTTGAAGCCTGGCTCCCGAGTAGGCTGCTCGGTGATGCCATCGGGCTCAATTTCGGTGATGACGCAGGCCGCAGGGCCTTCTCCAAAATGTCAGAGACTGGGCATGTCCGGGATGGCGGGGGAGAAAGGGTTTTTCCTCACCTTCTGTGTGCCGAACGAGTCTGCCGACTTGCCATATGGCTGGCTAGGAGGTTCCCTTTAGCGTAGCTACAGACTGTGAGTCATTGAGGTGCTGATATTTGCTTCAGGTAGCTAAAAAACTTTTTCTATTATTTTAATCATAAAAAAATCTTTGGTTTGTGATATTTCTGAGCTAATCATGACAAACATGCAATGTAATGCTACTCCATGTTTGTTCTTTGCAGAATAGGTAGTTAGATGACCAGAACACAGAGAAACCCACTGCAAAATGGACTCCATTGTAAGTCATAACTATATATAATCTAATGATCTACCGCGAAAGGACCAAACAATGAATAGCTTCATTTGTCTTCTTTATCTTAAGAATAACCACAAACCATAGAGTTTTCCTTATTAAAACAATGGATGAAAAGTGTTCCGTATAAGCCTTAGTTATTGAGCTAATGTATAAGGGAGTATACTGCACACTTAAAGGACCAATAACATAAAGAAGTGTGTTTTATATCCATTTTAAATGTCATGTTATCCTACACTTGTAAAATGGTGTTTGCTTACTATAGTTTATATAACTAAAATGGGGGCAGTTTAAGTAAATTAGGGCTAAAAGCACATGTTTACATAGATGTGTAGGATACAGTGAGCTTTGTTCTTACCTAAGGAAATAAATGGGTCAAATTTAATTCATGGTTCAGACCTACAGAAAGAAAAATTCCTAATTTGTTGGCATAAAATAGTTTGAATGCATGTGATCAACAGATTTTACATATAAAAATTATATTTTCACGTTTTTTACGTTTCTGGTTTTTTAACATACTGGATTAGGTCTGTTAAAAGGAAACCTTTGTTAACACCTAAAAGATCTAAAGATAAGTCTAAGTGCATCAAATTGTAAGTTTAGTTGCTGTAGATGCCTTTAATCAATCTAATGTATGTAAAAGTTTAAAAACATTTTCATATTCCATACTTTTATAATACTTTGCTGATAAACAGACCTTTTAGTATAAGACACATTGTTATTTGATGAGACAAAGAAATGAAAACAACAAAATATGTTTCATAAGATAAGAGAATGAATGTCATGCTGCAGTCATAAAGTTCTAGCGATTTTAAGAAGCTAAAGTTTTCCCTTTATCAGATTTATTAATAGTCAGACTAAATGCAGACTTCTTGCAAGATGTTGGCATTTCAGTTATGTATTTATTAAAGGTTATTGCATAGAACAAAATCATTCAAGCTACAGCTTGATAATGTTATCATTTTAAATTCTTCTGATTTTTTTTCAGCTGTTTTACATTATATCTGTATGTAACTAGTAATGTACAAAATTCTCCAACACTGTGAAGAAACACTCACCTTTATTATATGGTACTTTTTTCTGTAACTCTACCATAGCCTCTTCATAATAAATGTTTTCCCATCTCATTCTGTCCTACTATATTTTTCTACCCTACCCTATGTAGACCCCCAGCCTACCTCCCCCCGGGTAAATGCTCCTAACTCTTTACTTACCCCTCCATGCATATTCTGTCCAGCGGAGTATATGGGCGCCATCTTCAGCTGCTTCGGAGTGAGACTGGTGCTTCGGCAATTTTTATGAATTTCGGCACATGCACAGTTGTTGTTACCAAAGAGAAGAAGGCGCCCGTGAACTCCGCTGGGCAGAATCTGCATGGAGGGGTGCGTAAAGAGTTAGGGGCATTTGCCCGGTGGGCAGCAAGGCAGGGGGGAGGAGGGAGGGTATCTATGTAGGGTAGGGGGGAGGAGTTCTTTTTTAAGGGTTTGTTTCTCCTTTAACAAATGCTTTGCCTAATCATCCCTTGGTATGTGTTCAACTTTGCCTCCTATTCAATTTTCCACACGGCTTCCTTACCTTTGTGTGTGCCTTCCACAATCTCTCTCTTTAGTGCTTATATACATTAGCGCCCCTCTTCTTAGTATATAGACCAGCGGTGTCCAAACTACGGCCCCCTGGCCAAATGCGGCCTACAATCCACACTATGCTGGCTGGAGTTGGGCGTGGCTCAGTCCCTACGGCAACGCACAGTGGGCAGTCATGGTTGTTTGCAGGCAGCCAATAGGAGACGCGTGTGCTGAGCTCAGTGTGCTGTCCTCAGTGGACGATTCCGCGGAGGATCAGTTGAAGCCACACCGCCTGCAGCCAGATGTGCCTGTGAGCTTAGAGCAGCTGAAAGCACTCGGGGTAGACTCGTTCTCAGTGAGTAAAGTCCCTATTACATGCACTGCAACTTCCTGCCCTGTCCCAGAAGTACCGGCGCTCTCTTGTCAATCTGTCAGCTAACTCCCAGCATTCCTCTGTACTGCCGGCTATACACGTGTGTCAGGGAAAGTTTGCTTTTATCCTGTGTGTCAGTGCAGGCATGACTAAACCATTCTCCCTTTGCCTGTTAATATATCAGTATGCTGTCCCAGCTGCTTAGTGTCTGGCCAATTGGGAATTCTGGGAATTGTAGTTGCACTGCTTTAGACTGGTACTTGTCGTTATTTCACAGCTGCTGCTGGTCCAGTCCCAGTGTCTATAGTGGCTTCACATTTGAATGGTCGGCCCCCACACATTTGAAAGCATGAAAAAGTTAGCGGGGTTGCCAAATATGGGCTGTGATTGACTATTGGTAGCCCCTATGTGTATAAGTAGCATACAAGAGGCTCTGTTTGGCAGTACAACTGGTTTTTATGCAATTTAAAACTTGCCTCCAAGTCAGAAATTAAAAAAGTAAGCACCTGCTTTGACGCCACTGGGAGCAACATCCAAGGGTTTGGTGAGCAACATGTTGCTCACAAGTCACTGATTGGGGGATCACCGATATAGACTCTTAACTTACCTTCACATAAAATCTTTTTCTCTTCCTCCCCTTATGTCAGTCTTACCAACACCTTTCTCATTCTTAGCATGCCACTCCTCGCCTCCTTTAAAGGTATATTCCCACCATTTTGTACCCTTAGCATCTATCTCTCTCTCTCTCTCTCTCTCTCTCTCTCTCTCTCTCTCTCTCTCTCTCTCTCTCTCTCTCTCTCTCTCTCTCTCTCTCTCTCTATCTCTATCTCTATCTCTATCTCTATCTCTCTATATATATATATATATTATATATCATATATATATATATAACTATATCTATCCCTACTTACCCTAGAGTGCATCTCCCTATCTCTGCAAATTCTTTATTCTTCCTGGTGCAAATTCCACATAACCTTTACCTTACAAAAGCATATATTAATAACTCTTAATAAAGACTCCCAGGTGCTGATTTGGGTAGCTAGCAGGCTGAATCTAAAGCGGAACTCAAAAATTAATACTAGGAATACACAATGCCAAGCCGATATCTCTACAAATTTGAGATCCAGCCAGTGAAGTGCATGTGTTACAGGCACAAAGTGTGGCCGTGGCAACAGTTACTCTGTTAGAGAAAATGAATAGAGACACAGAGCCAAAGTTACAGGTGTGCTGCTTCTCTTCAGCTGACAAAACAGCAGCTCTCTGTGTCTAAACTCCCTCACAGTGTGGGCTTCTGGGTAACCCCTATTGGTGAGAGTGTGAATGGATTACCATACTACACAGAACTTGGGTATGGTCTAATACACAGATACACTATACATACACATATATATATTTATTCACGTAAATGTGACCTCCTATTTACTGGGGTCACATATACATTAATCAGCGCCTATCCAGGTTAAGAAAAAGAAAGTTGTATCAGAACAAAAAAAAATAGCATTTTATACTGTGGCTAGGGGTTTAGGATGAAACTACTTATGCACATGTAGGTTACTAATGGAACGACAATCAGTGTCCTGAGTGTCACACATGGTTTCTGCACACGTCATGGGATAATTTGAACGGTTCAGAGTCCACTAGACGTCTCAGGTATGCCGTATCCATTGTTACAAAGTTACCAAATTGTCGAAATATGTGTTTCACATTAAATGTATCATAATGTTTCAAATCCTGGGGTTTTGTGGATGTTTATCTTTTGACACTGATAATCTATGGACACTTTGTGAAGATTGACTCTATTGATTGGACATTTCACTTGTATTCAAATACAAATATTTTGGATACTGGACTATGACTCATACAATTGAGATTACCTTTAACCTTTTAACGAGGGGGAGGGGCTCACAATCACCAACCCCCTTTTACCCCTATTCAAGTTGTATTTGAATGTGACACAAGAGGCTTGATAAAGGACCCAGAGGGGTCCGAAACGTTGCCCCTTTGTGATGTATGGGCTTCAAATAAATCACCGTTTGGACACAATTGCAATTAACAGGTGTGCATCCGAATTTCTTTTGCTATTTTTTACATTGCAACACTGAGGTGCTGATTTATTAGCATTTGAAATAGTAGGTACTTTTTTTCTGTTTAAAAAAAATGATGTCTGAGATTAAATGTATTTTTCCTGCAGTTTATTCAAATATTCTGTTTTTAAATTCCCCCAAATGTTAATAAATCAGTCCTGTGGTATCTCTTACATTTTCTTATTTGAAGATTAATCCTGTGTCAAGCAGTCATGCCATAGGGGGAAGAGACTTGTTTCTATACAATTTTATGTCTGTATGTAAATACACAATTTTTCAGTACATTTTCTGTGTCTTATTCAACAATATTGTCAAACGTTAAAATGTATTTCTTTTTCACTGTACATTTATTTCTTTTTTTTTTGTTGTTGTAGCTCTCAAAGCTCAACAGGATTGGCCAATAACTCCACTAGCAACAGTTCTAAAAAGCAAAGCTCCTCATAAATATCGTATCCGAGCAAGATTGAAAAGTTACGAACCACGAAATCTTTTTCAGTCTGTTAAACTTCATTGTGTTAAATGCAACTCATTGTAAGTGTTTTTTAAGCTTGCAGAATTCTCCAAATCTAATTTTTCCATGTACAGGTATGGAGACTGGTATCCAAAATGCTCGGAACCTTGGGGATGAGGGTCTTTCCGTAATTTCACCATACTTTTGTCTACTAAAAATTAATTTAAAAAAAAAAAAAAATAGGCTGGTTTTGCCTCTGATAAGGAATAATTCTATCTTAGTTGGTGTGCAAGGTACTGTTTTACAATTAGAGAAAAAGGATATTTTATTTTCAAATTCAATTGAGTAAAATGGAATATGTGCGAGATGGCTAATTCTTAGCTTTCTGGATAACAGATCCCATACCTGTATTACTTATTCATTATTACTGTATTACTTATTGTAGGAAATATGATTTGATGATAAGATGTAACACTTTGGAAAGTAGTACTTCTCTTACCAACACATTTGGACTAGCCAAAAAACTCCACAATCCACCACTGGCAACACCCTCTTGTACACAGATAGAGAAAGTCTCAGGAGGCAACTCATGTTGCTTTTCATTAAGCTGGATTGCATTGGGCTGAGAAGTGCACATATGCCAAGGCTTCTAATGTGTTGAAGACTATTTGGATAAATATCATCAAACATAATGTTGAGCTGTATAGCATTTAAATAATAATGGGCCATCAGGATACAAATTGTTATTTCAGTCGACAGCTAGTGACGGTTATTTGTTTAAATACACATGCTAATATTTGAGTATGTAATGATGCATGGTAAGTTTGAAAAAAAATATAATATATGGATGCTGGGAATCGAAAATGAATTTTTGCATTTAAGATTACCAGTGCACATATCCTCTGCATAATGTACGCCTGCTAACAAAGCAGTTAAAACATTATAGCCATAAATGATGACCCATTATAAGGAGTTCATACTTATTTATAGGTCCATGCAAGCTGTTCTTTTCCGTGATGCATTTTTTTTAATTTTGAGAAAAATAAATTGTGCCTTGTAAACAGGTGAAATTTACCAGTTTAATTGAGCACACCAAAGCATTTGCATGAATCATTATGTTCATTATTTTTATAAATGGCCAGAAATATTTAAATGTGAACTTTTCACAGTTGTTTTCCATGCCTCTATATATTGGCCCTATATATAGGACAATATATTTGTTATTGGGATATTATCATTGGAAAAGCTAAGTCCATTTCAGCTGTTTTCTTTTTTCTAAGACATGATGTTCCAGATGAGGATACTATAAAGACTGTTTTGCAAAACAGTTCTGATTATGATTCAGTGGCCGGCATACAGAGTACATCTTGGTACCAGTCTGCTGTATGGAACACAAATAATCAGCAAAATCGGCATATAGCTATTCATTTTGTAAAAAGACATGACATTCTGCAGAACCCAGAGGACACATTAATTATGTTACAAGGTAAGATCTGGGTTTCTTATATTTATATATAACTACTCAATCTGCTTTGATGATGCTTTCCATAATATTTTAAATTGTTCTTCAGGGATAAAACACCAGGTGTCACTGTTGTTACATGCAAAATGTGCTGCAAAACATTAATCATTCTGTTTTTTTTTTTTATTCATCAAAAAAAAATAAAGATCTTATAACCTGCACAGTCAGTATTCATGAATTTATTAAACAGGGAGCACCCAGTTGCCAGAATTAAACACGGCATAGAGTTAGGTTTTTGTTGGTAAAACACCTGCATAAAAACAAAAATGGATTACAGTACAAATTGGTTTTTAATGGGGTAGGTCACCTTCCAAACACTATTTTTTTTCAGTAGCTTTTTATTTTTCTTGAGTGTCCCAACTTCAAAACACAGGGTGTCGCTGACTCTCTGAACCAGTGGTTGTTGACTTTTTTCCAGTTCATACCCCTGTGGAAGGTCCAACCTTTTGTCCAGGCCCCCCGTTACTTTTTTAATTAAGTAAATATCAGTGATTAAGTCATTCGTTCATAGTCCTAAGAATATCTGACAGCAAAAAATATTTTTACCTCAAATCTTACCCTAACTGATCTGTGGTTTTCTCCCCAGAGAGCTTTTGCCGGTCATATCATACAGCATTTTTCCTCTGTTCTGGCCCACACCTACATTTAATAGAATCATAGTTAGAGAAGCCAATAGGAATGCATGCTTTATTTGCTGACGCACACAGTTCTATCGGTTTCTGTAAAAGCAGTTCTATTTCAGCCTAAGCATTTTGAGAAATGTTTATTTGAGGGTGGTTTTCCATAACCCTTCTCTGGATCAACTATAAATTCAAAGTGCTGATATAACCATGTACCCAAACTGTAGTGGGTGCTTAATTCTATTTCACAAGTAGGTTTGATTATTGTTTCGTAGTATTTAAGATATCAATGACTTATTATGGTGCTTCTTCCACCAAATATAAATTCCTACTGCAGACATTTCAACCATACTTTATGGTTGTAGTGCATTGACTTATACTGGAATTAGCCATTTAGACCAGGTAAAATCAGTGATTCTCAACACTGTTCGCTTTAGGGTATCTTACAAATAAATTGTTAGATACATTAGAAGAAACTGTAGGAAAAAAGTAAAAAAAAAAAAATATATATATATATTTATATAGATTTTCTTTTAATAGAGACTGTTCCCCTTAATGCCGGATTCACTTGGACAAAAATGTGCGACCTCATCTACTATGTAAAACTGTAATACTTCAGAAATAGGCATGCAAAATGTAACTAGTGGCTATCTAGGCAACTAAAGAGGTGAATGGATAATTACTTGTACCATCTACCTGTTATATTCATTTATTTTATAGGTGGTACCCTTCAAGAAATATACAAACTTTCCAAACATTTTGACAGTATAATCCCTGTAAAAGCCATTCAAGGAAACCTAGAAATAGATATTTCCATTCCATTTCTTATTCAAGGAAACAGATGGCACTATGGGTAAGTTAACAATATAATATCTAGTAGTTTATTAAGCTATAATACACAAAACCCATGAATATCTTGTAAATGATATCCTTATAAACAGTGAGTAGTGATGTCATTTCTGTCACATGACTCACTAAAACTTATATAATAAATAAAATACCCCTTGTTTGAAAATATGAGGATATTATAAGTAAGCTTAGAGTGCCTGACCTTCGGCCTCGGTCATGGAACTCCTCTGTGACTTATAGGGGCCGATTCACTATGGGTCGAATATCGAGGGTTAATTAACCCTCGATATTCGACTAGGAACTAAAATCGTTCGACTTCGAATATCGAAGTCGAACGATTTAGCACAAATCCTGCGATTGAAGGATGATTCTTTCGATCGAACGATTAAATCCTTCGAATCGAACGATTCGAAGGATTTTAATTAGGGATGCACCGAATCCACTTTTTTGGATTCTGCCGAACCTCCGAATCCTTCACAAAGGATTCGGCCGAATACCGAACCGAATCCGAACCCTAATTTGCATATGCATATTAGGGGTGGGAAGGGGAAAACATTTTTTACTTCCTTGTTTTCTGACAAAAAGTCACGCAATTTCCCTCCCTGCCCCTAATTTGCATATGCAAATTAGGATTCAGATTCGGTTCGGCCGGGCAGAAGGATTCGGCCGAATCCGAATCCTGCTGAAAAAGGCCGAATCCCGAACCGAATCCTGGATTCGGTGCATCCCTAATTTTAATCAAACGATCGAAAGATTATCCTTCGATCAAAAAATCTCAGGCAAGCCTATGGGGACCTTCCCCATAGGCTAACATTGACTTCGGTAGCTTTTAGCTGCCGAAGTAGGGGGTCGAAGTTTTTCTTAAAGAGACAGTACTTCGACTATCGAATGGTCGAATAGTCGAACGATTTTTAGTTCGAATCGTTCGATTCGAAGTAGTAGTCGAAGGTCGAAGTAGCCCAAAAAACACTTCGAAATTCGAAGTTTTTTTAATTCGAATCCTTCACTCGAGCTTCATGAATCGGCCCCATAATGTCCTTATGTTTTACAATAGGGGTACTTTATTCACTATATTATTGATAGATTATAAAGGTAAACTTCAATGCATATGTCTTTTGAGAATCGTAAAAGTGCATTTAGACATTATAAACAGCTGTGGTTCTCAAGCTTTATTTCTTAGACTAGAGTAACAGGAATATACACTGAAATATAAGTTTCATGCTAACATTTTATGTCTGTAATACTGTGCCACTTTCCACCCACTCTGACCATTTAGAAGTGCTGCCCGATGTAGAAAGCAAGACTTTTTCACCCTTCTTACCCTATCTTTCTACAGTTGTCTAATCACTTTTTTCTGCTCTCCAAATACATTTTATTAAGAATAAGGGTATGATTTTGTAAATATGTATGCGTCATACAAGTGAAACGCAAGGTGCCAGTGTGTGTCAGGGCACACTGACATCCTCATTTAGAAATTGCTATTTCCCAGTGCTGCAGTGACTTTTGGGCATTCTTGGAGTACAATGTACAAGTATGATCCTTGCCCTCACAGAGTTGTTCAAAGGAACCTGCCAGAGATAATTTCAGATCAGAAAGCCTCCTGACAATTGTTTTTGTGAAAACAGGAAAGAACACCGTTGTAACAAGACACATCATCAATGTTTTTCTCATACAGTATTGATAATTAGTATTTGAATCTAGTTATTGGTATTAGTAATTTTTAAAGTTCAGTTTTCTGGCCAGTGATTATTTATGAAATTCTGCATGAGTGTCTACTGATGAATAAAGATGCCTGCAAACAGTTGTCATGTAGGACAGTGTTGAATTGTTGTAAAATGATTTTTCCAAATAAACTCACTTCTTATGTATATTGTGATTTTAATATTTAGGAAATGGAAAGGAGTGTGTTAACATGGTGTGCCAATTCATGATGTATGCAGAAGTTAAACTTTTACATTTTTTTTAGTTAAATAAAATCATTTGCAGCCTAATATATACTTTGACAAGAGTTATTGTTTCAGATGCACCAGATGTTCTAAAATTAAAAGTACAGAGATGCTCCGATCATTATCTCAAGAAATATCATGGAATGCTACAGAAATTGCAAAAGGTTGGGATATTTATAGTCTGATTATAAAATATGTGTGCTTGTTTTTTGGTATTCTAAAAATACATGCATGGGATTCCCTATCCAAAAGCCTGTTCTCCAAAAATCTCAGAATTATGGGAAGACCATCTCCCATAGAGTCCTTTTTAAGCAAATCTAATTTTTAAAAAGTATCTGACATGGGCCTAGATATGTTGTCAGTTTCCCAGATGCCCCCAGTCATGTGATCTTGTGACCCCTTCCTCCCCCCCCCCCAGCAACCCATTAGCAAAATAACAGGAAGGTAACCAGATAACAGCTCCCTGACATCTGCATTGCTAAATGCTCCCATGACATGAGAACAGCACTCAATAGTAAAAATCCAAGTCTGGCTAAACCAAGTTACATTTAGACAAACAATGGCGTATCCAAAAGCAGTTCTATTGTGAAGTGCTGGCTGTTTTTGAAAGCACATGATCAGGTACAATGACCTGAGATGGCTGCTTACACACCAATATTACAACTAAAAAAATACATTTATAGGTTTAAGAATAACACTTTAAGTGGTAGAATGAATTACATGCAATGTGCACAGTGTTGTGTTTTGGCTTAAAACCTGGATCTCACACTACCAACACTGTATTTTGTTTTATTTTTTTCCTCTCTGTCTTTCCCTTTTATGCAGTCTTGGGTATTCAACCACTAAGTCACGTTTTCACTCTACATTTCACATTTGCGGATGAAACTGGGAAACTCAATGCTTTCCTGTGGAACTATTCTGTAAGTCTATATATGGAATTCTAATATAAACTGTACAATATCAGAACAGTGGCTAAACCTGGGGAAATGTGTAATTTTCTTTTTACAATGCTTTAGAACTAGTGAATGAATTCAGACAGGGGCATCCAATAAAGTTATGCTAGCATCACCCTCTTCCAGCAAGTGAACTTTTTTTTTTTAATACTTTCAGAGAAAATTGAATGGTTTTGTCACCATAAAGGTCGCTTAAAATGTATTTAGTTCCTGGAGTGGAAATAATATAGCACGGATGGCATTCTATGGTGATTCCTTTGTTAGTTTAAAAAGCTCTGATATTATAGTACAGGAGTCCCCAACCATTTTCACCCGTGAGCATTATTCAGATTTAAAAAGAGTTGGGGAGCAACACAAGCACGGAAAATGTTCCTAGGTGGTGCCAAATAAGGGCTGTGATTGGCAATTAGTAGCCCCTATGTGGACTGACTGCCTACAGGAGACACTGGCTGGCATTACATCTGGTTTTTAAGCAACAAAAACTTGTCCCCAAGCCTGGAATTAAAAAATAAGCTCCTGCTTTGAGGCCACAGAGACAACATCTAAGCGGTTGGAGAGCAACATGTTGCTCACGAGCTACTGTTTGGGGATCACTGTTATAGTATGACTAAAAACCCTAGCCTGATTGACACAGTGGAATTTGGTTGCTTTACTCCCGTTTACTTTTATATTCATAGTTTAATATTTGTGTTCATGCATTTTTTAAAAACATTAGGAGCAGTTTTTTCACATCTCTGCCTCTGAGATACTACTGGATAATAAACTGCAAGAAAAGTTGTTCAATATCATGGATACATTAAGCCCACCAAGAAAAAATATTGGTAAGCTTTCACTTAGCTTTGTGTCTTGTTTTTATGTAATAGTTAAATATGCAACAGGAGTCGATTCTACTCTCCACTAAATTAATTGATCTTGGCAGGTGTTTGTTTTAAGTACATGAAGGAAAAGAGGAAACAAGTTTTACAGCAGCATGGCTCATATAAGTTCTAAAAAAGAAAAACATGATTTTCATAAAACTGTATTTATGGTCCAAATTCTTAGGTTAAGAGAACTGCCATAAGGCCAACTGGTAGTTATATGGTAGGTATGAAGATCCAAATTACAGAAAAATCCGTTATCCGGAACTCCCCAGGTCCAGAGCATTCTGGATAACAGGTCCCATACCTGTGCTAAAAACAAGTTCATCTTTATATCTCTAAATCCCTCAATGTTTACTACAATCCCATTTTCCATTTATGTAAATAAAAAGAGAATGGGACTATTTTCTAATCATTTTAACTCTATAATTAACTGCAAATTGTACAGAGAACAGGTCAAGGTATGATACTGAGTGGCACATTTATCAAGGGTTGAATTTCAAATTTGTGAGGATTTTGAAATTCCCATAAACTCGAAATTTGACCAATTTAAATTTATTTAAGGAAAACTATACCCCCAAACAATGTAGGTCTCTATAAAAAGATATTGCATAAAACAGCTCATATGTAAAACCCTGCTTCATGTAAATAAACCATTTTCATAATAATATACTTTTCTAGTAGTATGTGCCATTGGGTAATCATAAATAGAAAATTGCCATTTTAAAAAATAAGGGCCGTCCCCTGGGATCGTAGTATTCACTGTACTCACAAACATACCAACAAACCATACATGTTAGGTCACATGAGCTAATTAACAGACAGAGTTCTTTCTTTTGCTTCCACACTTCTTCCTGTTACAGTTAGAGTTGTAGTATTTCTGGTCAGGTGATCTCTGAGGCAGCACACAGACCATCACGAAATGGTGGCTCAAGGCAAGAGATGTAAAAGGGCAATATTTACTTAAATATATATTCCAGTTTGGCAAGATTCTTTAATATGCCACTTAATATGATATGAACTATCTGTTGCTTAAGTGTTCATTTTGGGAGTATAGTTTTCCTTTAATAAAATCAAATTTTCTCAGCTCTGACAAATTGAATCGACCTGAAAACTCGAATCGAATTTGATTTGAATTGTAAAAACTTGATTCGAAAAGAATCAGGAATGCTGCAAATATTACCAAAATGATCCCTGGACCTCTCCCATTGATTTATACAGCAATTTGGCAGGTTTAATGTGGCAAATAGTCAAATTAGAGTTCTTAAAGGGCCAGAGTATGATAAATCTCAAAATTTGAATTAAAACTCGTATTTGAGAGTTTTGACCAAAAAAAAAAAAAATAGAGAATTCGAATTTTCACTTCGACCCTTAATAAATTTGCCCCTGACACATTTTATTGTTTTCTGAAGAATATATGCTCATTTTGAATTTGATGCCAGCAACAGGTTGCACAAAAGTTGGCGCAAAAAAGATTGGAAAATTAGTATTATCATGCTAAAAAGAGCAGATCCCAGAGAGGTTGAGTCTCTCAGAAGTAAAGATAGGGAGGGTTACATCACTGAAACACTGCGTGGACAAACATTTTTAAGAATAATAATTCCTCAAAGGGAACTTGGGATAGCCTGACATTTCAAATTTATGGGACTGAAGTGCTGGTTCTGACTATGATCTGATCTATGGGACAGTGAGAGATGTTCATTGTGGACTGCAGGTTGGGTGGTTCAAGGATACTGCCCAAGTAATATACCAGTGGTTTAAAATCCTTATTTATTCTTTACCTGCATAAAGTTGTAACTAAGTTCCTAATTGCTTCTAAATGGCGATTATACCCTTCAAAAGTTGGCAAATCTTTCCTTTCTTTTTTTTAACATTTTATACAGTATCCTGACTTTACTGGAAACGGTTGTTTGCTTTTATATAGTGAGAGAGATCTAAAGTCCTTTAGAGAGCTATGGATGACGTTCAACCCAATTTAATTGTATACAATGTATTGTTTTCTCTTATGTAAACATGTTCCTTATAGCCCTGAAATTTAGCTTAACTTCACAGCACCTTATTTCTAATTATTTTTAAGTAGCATTTCTAAAGCAAACACGTTTATACTAGTGCAGGGTAACGGTACATTATATTTATATTTAAATATATACAAACATTGAGCAACCTTTATTTTGTAACCAGCTCTAATGTTGCATATGTTTTGCAAATTTCAGACGAATGTCCGTGGTTAGATTGCTGTATCAAGTCCTACAATACCACAAATGGAGGGAAAAGACAAATTTGCTATGAAATATTTGACACTGAAGTAGTTGAAGACGACTTATGAATTATCCACGTTTGACAATATACTTGCAGGAAATGTATGTTATTTACATATGCTGTGCTTGTATATAAAACAATGTAACCCCTCCACTCGCTTTCATGAGAAATCTGCATTGTCTTTATAAGGTATAAAGCAGTGTTTAATGTACGCTTTTTTATATTTTCTGCTATATTATGTAAATATTGTATACTTATTGTATTTAAATGATTTCAAAAGCAAGGTGTAAATGTATCTATCAACAGCCACATTTAAGTTATTTCCTTTTACACTGCAAAGATATGATTGATGCAACCAGCTTGTCTATCCTATACACAGGTTTACAATTTCTGCTGTATTATTCCTTAACTTCACATTCAATATATATCACCCAGTCTCACTCTAAAGGTGGCCATGCATGGCCGATAAAAGCAGCAGACAGATTGAGTATGATGTATGGGACCCTCCAATTGGCTTCCCCAACAGATATCTGGCCAAAATGCAGGCAGAAATCGATCAAACAAGTTTAAAAATCCCATAATTGCAATCACTTGGGCCCAACCATCAGATCAGCCCGATATCTCCCACCTCAAGGTGAGTATATCAGGGAAAGACCCTGCTTAAGCCCACCTTCCTCTCTTGACTATAAAACACAAAAATGTTTTGCGAAAGACTTTACTGTGCACCTTTAACATCAAAGCGTTATAGAGTAAACAGCATTAAAAAAGGTTAAAAATAAAATACTTTTATTGTCTTTCTAAAGTCCAGGAAAACTGTAGCTTGCATACCTCTTTGTAAAGTTTTCTATTATAAGTAAGTCATTTCTGAAAATGGCTATCGCATTACTGGACCTATAAGTTTCATCAATTTCTCTGTTAATATTTTTCTCTTCTAAATGTCTGCTGCTAAGGAATATGTTGCAGAAATGCTTTAGGCTGAGGGTTTAGTGAAAGAGGGGGGAAAAAGTGGGGAAAGGGACTTGAAAATATATTAAGATTTTAGGAAGGGGCATGAATAAGGTTCAAGAAAGTAAATGCTTTTTAGAGAAGGTACCTGAAAATGACAAGGGAGGTAAAAATAAAAAATAGAGGAACAAATGGAAGTGGGGAATGGAAACAAAGGCAGGTTTTGAGAATAACAAAATGTACTGGGCTATGTGAGAGTGAGAGAAAAGCTTTGGGTTAAATGAAAATTCAAATGGAACATCTTCACTTTGGTGCTCTGGTGCAGAATTGTGGGGGTCCAAAATGATCTCTCACTATCCATACATATATGGGATATATTATCTGGACTGCTTGGGAACAGCCATTTTACAGATAAGGTTCTTAATTTGAAGCACCATTCCATTAGGCAACTAAGAAAAAAAACATTTATAGAAAGAAAAGACAAAGTTTTTGCCACCAACATGGATTTATACATCTTCGTTTTATTACAGAGGAAAAAAGGAAATCACTCAACACTGGTATTCCTTTATTCAGAGCTTCCTGGGTAATGGGTTTCCAGATAATAGATCTAATATCTGTATATAATTATTTATTTTTCTCTTCCCTTGACTAGTAGTATTTATGGGGAACTAATTATATACAATATGTAATGTAACCTAACAAAATACATTTTAATTATAAAATTGCCTTGCAACATCTGTTTGTATATAATGTATATGGATGTTTTTACAGTATTAAAAGCATTTTGTAAATGTTAAAATCTCAGAAGCTTTGTGAACAGTTGATGACCCGTAAGTAAACCAGTAAACCTGCAAAGGGCAATGGGCTAGTAGTGTTGGTACTTACAGCATATTACCAGTTCTACAGGAGAGTAATTGCTGTCAGTGGTTGCTTTATGCCAAGGGAGAAAAGGCAAGTTCATATGCCTCTGTAAATGATGTATTTTGCTACCAAAATCCACTTTTTGTTTTGCAAATCTAGTACCTACCTACTGCATAAAGATCATGGGTCAGAAGGCAGCAGATCGGTCACCTGTGCCCACTAACCTTAGAACTGCAAAATTACATGGGGGCACACACATGAAATAAACACACAAAGTAAATTGACACAATAGTATATTTATATCATTAAAATACATTTGATTGGATATAGACATTAGTGTGGTAAATAAATAATTACAAACAGCACAATGGATTCTATTTAAGCCTTCAGTTTTCTCCCAAAATGTGGGCTACTTGGGTTATTTAAAGGGATACTGTCATGGGGTAAAAAAAAAAATTTCAAAATGAATTGGTTAATAGTGCTGCTCCAGGAGAATTCTTCACTGAAATCCATTTCTCAAAACAGCAAACAGGTTTTTTTATATTCAATTTTGAAATCTGACATGGGGCTAGACATATTGTCAATTTCCCAGCTGCCCCAAGTCATGTGACTTGTGCTCTGATAAACTTGAATCACTCTTTACTGCTGTACTGCAAGTTGGAGTGATATCACCCCCCCTTCCTCCCCCCCCAGCAGCCAAACAAAAGAACTATGGGAAGGTAACCAGATAGCAGCTCCCTAACACAAGATAACAGCTGCCTGGTAGATCTAAGAACAACACTCAATAGTAAAAACCCATCTCTCACTGAGACACATTCAGTTACATTGAGAAGGAAAAACAGCAGCCTGCCAGAAAGCATTTCTCTCCTAAAGTGCAGGCACAAGTCACATGACCAGGGGCAGCTGGGAAATTGACAAAATGTCTAGCCCCATGTCAGATTTCAAAATTGAATATACAAACATCTGTTTGCTCTTTTGAGAAATGGATTTCAGTGCAGAATTCTGCTGGAGCAGCACTATTAACTGATTCACTTTGAAAAAAAAAATGTTTACCCATGACAGTATCCCTTTAACAATTCTAGTCTCTGTAAAGTAATGATTAGAGACTCCTGCATTTGAAAGACATTACTCAGTAGCAGAGACCTATTGCATGCTGGAATCAAGGAACCTGAGTAAAGCAAGAGACTCTTCACATGGTTCAAGGAACCACTGCCATTGACTCCTACATGACCTCGACAGGTTTTAGATGGTGTATTTTTGGATTCAAGCTATTTCCAGCAATAGGGTATAATAAATATAGAAGAATTTGAATGTTTTGTTTTTTTTCAACTCAAAAAAAAGTTTTATTGCTTTTACTGGATAAAGTAACAAATGTTTCAAGGTTTCTGCACTTAAAATATGTGTAGCCTCAGTGTGAACAAGTTGATGGGCTTCATTGATCCCGGCAACCAGAAAGCCTTTTACATTTTCAAGTAAGCAAGTAGCAGAAAAAAGGGCAAATCAAAAAAAATTATAAAATCGAATAAAAACCATTTGTTCTGCTTGTAACAGCTGTTGTGTAGTTGAGCTTGTGTTGGTTACTTTGGTAACTTACATACTGTAGCATATATGACTTCTTATGAATAAATAGAGCCAGGTCAAGTAGCTGTAATATATTTGTATAATGTGCAGAAGAAGTTTGAGCAGTGTGATAGTAACAACAGCATCCCCTCTAACCAAACTTAGTGATCCACTAAATAAAAGCAGTTTGCTGTGCAGGAATATACAATTTCAGAATAAAATACAGATAGCCAAATCAATTATATCTATTATTTTGCAAATTTGCACATTTTCTATACAATTCATTTCCCCATTACGATGGAATAGCAAATGACGTGGTATTATGAATTGTAAAGCAGATACAGAGGTTACTTATTCAGCCCTATCCGATTTATACTTAATGGACTGATGGGACATTTCGTCATTAGGGATCTTTACTGCCTATAAATAAGTACCATGGAGGTATAAAAGAAAAGATCTGTGGGGTCTGTATATTTTTATATTATAATTTGAATAAACTTGTATTTTAATGAATAAATTGTTGAGGTGCAGGTCTCTTTTTGTTCTCCTTTTAACAGTGAACATAGCCAACATTTGGTTTTAAAGGACCTTCTTTCATATTATACGCCGTTCTTTGACTTCACATAGCATAGTAAGTAGTACTCTATTTTCCTCCTACAGTCGTATAAGCCTTACAGCACTATTGTGACTACTTACATTTAGCAAGCATATTTGATTTTTTCTGTTGCTTTCTCTGTACTCTACTTATAGCTTTAGGTACATTTGTTTTGCTATGTGTCCAGTTTAATCATCTCATAGCCCTTCTCCTTGAGCTCATTTGCCAATTTTCTTCAAATGCCTAAAGTAGATTTACTTATGGGTATTTGTATAAGTTTACATAGACTGAAATTGTAAAGACATTTTATGGAAAATATCTTTACAGACTGTACACTTTCACACAATTAACTGGGTGATTGTTACAACCTGGCCTAATTACCTGTTAGAAGGTGTCTGTTATCGTTAGAAAAGGTGATAATTTGCAAAGGCAGAGGGGTTGCATCTTTCATAATGGAAACACATCTAGCTGCTCTCTCTGCAAAGTGGTCACAGTAATGAAAATGCTAATGGATATACATTCAGAAATACATTGCAAACAATTTTATTGACAGATATTATGCATCATATCTAAAAAGGAGAGAGGTTGCTATTTTTAAACAGGTGCAAATTCAGTTTAGGAAAAAACAAAAGAAAAGTGCTACAGGTATGGGATTATCCAGAAACCCATTATCCAGAAAGCTCAATTACGAATTTTTTTTAATTATTTCCTTTTTCTCTGTAATAATAAAACCGTACCTTGTACTTAATCCCAACTAAGATATAATTAATCTTTGTTAGAGGCAAAACTATCCTATTGGGTTTAATTAATGTTTAAATTATTATTAGACTTAAGGTATGGTGATCCAAATTACAGAAAGACCTCTTGTCCAAAAAAAAACCCCAGGTCTGAGTATTCTGGATAACCAATATAGGACCTGTTTAACTATGATAATGAATCACAGGATCCTTGGGAATGAAAATATACTGTATTTGCCTAATAAAGGAACAGTAACAACAAAACTTTTGAAGTAATGAAAATATAATGTACTGCTGTACTGTTACAATTAGCGTGTTTGCTTCAGATACTATACTATAGTTAATATAAACAAGCTGTTGTTTAGCCATGAGGGCAGCCATTCAAAGCTGAAAAAGGAGAAAAGGCACAGGTCAAACAGCAGATAACAAATAAGCTCTGTAGTATACAATGGGGTTCTTCAGAACTTATCTATTATCTACTGTGTATCCAGTGCTTGGATGGCTGCCCCAATGGCTACACAACCGTGCGAGTGTTTAGGAACTCTCTTGTAGTTTTAGTAGACAAAGGCTTTTAAAGGGGTGTTTCACCTTTAAGTTAACTTTTAGTATGTTATTGAATGGGCAAATCTAAGCAACATTTCGACTGGTATTCATTATTTATTTTGTATAGGTTTTTTTTTTTTCATTCTTCTGACTCTTTCCAGCTTTCAAATGGGAGTCACTGGCCCCATATAAAACACACATGCTCTGTAAGGCTACACATTTGTTGTTATTGCTACTTTTTATTACTCATCTCTCTATTCAGACCCTCTTCTATTCACATTCCAATCTCTTTTTCAAATCAATGCATGGTTGCAAGCAGGCCCGGATCTGTGGAAAGGCCACCAAGGCCCGCGCCTAGGTTGGCAGGATTTTAGGGGGCGGCATGTTGCCCAACCACACCCACATTGGTTCGGAAAAACTAGGGATGTGCAGGAGATACAATAGTTTTTTAAATTTTCCATGCGCCAATCCCCATTGCTGCAGTTCCGATGAAAATTTGAGCGAATAAAAGGGGATGTGGTCTACGAACGACAGACCATGGGGTGGCAAGTATGTAAATCCAGCCCTGGTTGCAAGGGTAATTTCTGCCCTAGCAACCAGATTGCTGAAATTGCAAATTGGAGAGCTGCCGAATAAAAAGTTAAATGACACAAAAACCACAAATAATAAAACCAATTGCAAATTGTCTCAGAATATCATTCACTACATCATACTAAAAGTTAACTCAAAGGTGAACAACCCCTTTAAGAAAATGACCTTAAATTTCTTAGACTTGCACTGCCCGATTGCATGATTTTAGGGGTCTCTTCATGGCTTCTATTAATTACTTTTCTGCCTTTGTGACATTACCCTCATAAAAAAAACTTCATATATGATTAGGTTGTAGCAGGAAAAAAGGTTACTTTAAGTGAGTTTGCTAATGCAGTTTATAACATTAATCAAGGTACTGTACACCAAAATATGTTGCGTCTAAATCCAAAAAGCTAATTGATCACAAATTATAACACCATTCTGCAATGCATTTTAGGTTTGGCCCTTTCGGTAGATTTTTCTTTGCATCCAAGGATGCTTGCAGCAATAAATAACCTTAGAACAATATGGTTAGGTTCAGTCCTTCGTGTTCTGCAGCAACAGGACCTCTGTTAAAGGGGCCATGAGTGATTGCCAGAGACAGCAGAGGCTGTGTGAATTTTTAGGGGTCAACTGCCTGACGTTTCTGTGCTTACAATGGTTTGAAATGAATGTTTGTCCTATAAACACATTCATCCATTTGTACTAATGAAGATGTTGACATTTTTTTAATTAGAATCCCAGACAATGCATTTGATCAGTTGTACAGTATATTCCTACTGAACAGTAACATTCTAATTTACCATGTACAAAATAAACACCTTTTTTTTACATGCATGTGAAACAACATTCTTGTAACCTGGAAAAAAAATTCTATTAACTCTTAAATTATGCAAAAAGGAAAAGTTGTGAGAGCACTCCATGGCTTAATAAAAATGTACTAAAATACATTGGAAGTGCTACTGATCTGGCCAAATTAACTACAGACATAGAAAAAAAGAAAAATTGATCAATGCACATTCCCTGGTCCCCTGTCATATCAGTAATCTATGCAGATGCATGTATTTACAAAGACAGGTTTTTTAGTTACAAAATTATGATCAAGGTAAAACCCATATGGCGGTCCCTAACTATTTACCTCTGGTCATAATTTCAAATGATAAAGCCTCCCGGCATAAGAGCATTACCTGAAAAATAAGGTCTCCCGACCTCGGCTTTGGTTTTCATCATAGGGCTTAGTCCTCCCCCGCCATTAGCTTTCAAAGGGGAGAGATAACCTAGACCCCAGCATTAGTTCCATGAGATTAATCCTCCCCCGCTTGCGGCTTTTAAGAGAGAGAAACTGCCCAGCTACAACCAAGCCTAATTACCTGTTAGAAGGTTTTAGGTAATTCAGGTAATCCATGACCCCCGTTCATGACTCCTGGGGTAACAAGAGCACTATGGGATGCAAGAGTACACCCCTAGTACTCCTCTCCTAAGCATTCCAAAATGGAGCTCAGAGGCCTGTGGATATTTGCAGAATTATCCATACATTGGGTAATGTGCATAAAAAGGCCAATTGTGGCTGTTTTTTTGCATTTTGCACACTGCTTGTGGCATTGCAAATAGGCTTAGTTGTGTTTTCTAAAATAACCTTTACCACTAATGATGAATAAAATATTTGTGCAATATATTTCAGGTCTCCCTGACTCTTTCTCAAGTGTAAATACACAACATATGAACCCTCCTACATAGGATGTGTACCACCCTCACTCCAACTATAACTTAATTTTATACATATGTTAAGCCATAGTTTGGGGCTTTGTTTGTATTAATCAGCTAAGCCAATTCTCCATTTACATTGAAAAGAGACTAAGCAACAACTTTTGCAAAGAGAGTTGTATACAAATAAAAGTGGTTTAGGAGTTGCATATCGCCATAAAAATATGTTGCTGCTGATTTGTGCCTCTTTAGACAATATTATTGTGCCTCATTCAACATTGATTTGTGGCCACAAAAGTATTGTATTGGAGTAATACACAATCAGGTGGCTCTGTTTTCAGCAGCTGCGTTGGCAGGCGGGAAAATTCATATGCATGTTTTTCATTTGGGGTCCGTACATACCTCATACTTTGCTAAATCTATGCATATTGGGCATCAAACTGTTCAACAGGCCTGCAGCGTTCATATTTAGGTGATTTGGAGTAGAAAGACATATTTACCGATTTTGGATTATGGGGAATGCGTATTTTGAAAAAATATATGGCTTGTTTTTGGTTAGTTTACCTTAGCTTTACCTTACATAAAATGCAGTAAATGTGCTGATTTTGCAGTAACTGGAATGGCAGAAAGTATCAATTAGGGTGTCTTCTTTTGGGGGCCCTAAAAGCCACATCCTTAGGTAAACCTATGCACATTGTTCAGATAACCCTGACCTTCATATTTAGGGTGATTTACCTTGGTACGTAATGATATGTGGGACATAGGATGCTTCAAAATGGAAGCTTTGAGGTCATTTTCAGAAAATTCATCAAAACTGACAAATTTAGGAAAGCTTTGCCACTTAGTACTTTGGAGTAGAAAGACATATTTACCCATTTTGGATACTGGGGAATGTATACTTCTGAGAAATATGTGAATCTGTTCTTTGTAAAAATGTAAAAGGTTCACAAATGACCAAATCGGCTGGCAGCGAAAGGGTTAAGACGATATCATCATCATCATCATTTACAGTTTTTCCATTTGTCAGTTAAAATATTATGACTATTGTTATAACTATTGTGGTCACAATTTTGTGAGCACCACCACAGTTGATTTGTTGTTTTACTTATACCAAACAGCTTTTTAGATATACTTTTACACCAATGCCGTACATTAAACTGATAATCAATAGTTTTATATTTGGTTAACATCAATTTACTTATGCTTTAATGGAGAATTGTTGTAATAACTGCTACATCAATCCTGTGGTCTTTAATCTCATAGAGACATAACTCAAAAGCAATTGTTTCCATTTGTCCTGATGATTTCCCTGGGACTACGTGATCAATGGTGAAAGCAATGAGTAAATCATTTTACACAGCAGTTGTGGAATGTAGTAAAAACAGGTGGTTATGTAAATTGAGCAAGTATTATGTAAATACCGTGGCCAAGTCTACCCTATGAGCAAACTGAGCATGTATTCTGTAGCCAAACAAGTGCCAAAGTGGCCATATAGTATAAAGTATACCATATGACAATCTGAGCAATTATTCTTTCAAAAACATGGCCAAGTATACCCTGTGAGCAAACGGAGCATGTATTCTGTCAAAAAAAGTGGCCAAAGTGCCCAGATATATCCTATGAGCAAGTGGCCAAGTCCACCCTTTGTGCAAATTGAAAAAGTATTGTATAAAAAACAAAGTGGCCAAATATAAAAATTCTGTGTAATTTGTTTCTTTATAAATAAATATTGCATTTAGTTTACCAAAAGGAGTGTTTTGTTATTGCATGGGAATCTAAAAATACATTGAAACAAAAATGGTTATCAAAATAAAAAGGATATAAAAGATATATGTTTTAGAGGCTCCAGACAGCCTGGAGCCAAGATAATTGATTACTTTTATTTTATCTAAGTGAGTTTTGTTAATAAGGAGCACTATTATAGTTTTAGTGCTTACAAGAACATATCAAGAAATAAAGAATAATACTGTACACTGTTTGCTTAAACATAATAAGAAAATTATTTAATAAAATCAATGATAAGCTGTGATTTACTATCAACTGAAACACGGGTAGTGAAAGCGCTGAACAGCGATACACGGACTTTTTACTATCAACTATTGTTTTTTTGATATGCAGGACAAACAACATTACTTCATGAAGGTTTAAAAGACACAAATCACAAGTATTATTGATATTACTTATAGACAGCTTTGGCATGCAAAATGAATTGGCATCAAACCGAGCAAATACGTTGTCAAAGAACACTTTACAAATACACAAATGTAGAAAATGCAATGGGATTATGGTATACATGGGTATAATTATATGTTATTATGTGTAAATTGCATGTAAGACGTGCCGAGAGATCCGCTCCTTCCACGGGACACCGGCTCTGCGGTCTCTTGTGCGCAGGCTTCTCTTGACACTGGCGTTCGACGCCGATCTTCATCGCGGAGCGCCGGTTTTGAATCTTTGGCACCAAATCATCTTTAAAAGGCTCCTCCACCATTTTGACAATGCCCAAGCTGGTTCCAGTTTTACTTTTGCTGCCAAAGCGTTTCTTTGTAACTGGTTTTTGACTCCCATCTGACTTTTGACTCAGATTATTGCTGCCCGCCTTGAATCTCTTGCCTGATTCTCGACTATGTCTCCTCTTGATCCTTGACGGTACCTCGTTTACGGACTTCTTGTTGTCACGCACTCTTCCTTGTGTTTTCCGCAGCAGAAAGCCCGGGGCCCCACCGCCAAGCAAGGTTCCTGATAACGAGATTGTTACAGTGCATGCATTAATGAATGCATACACAGGCAGACCTTACATTGATGGAAAATCCACACTGTATTGAGCACTGAAATGGTTAATCTGTCTGCTACTGGAGTCAGGAGTAGATAAGTTCCAAAAGCAAGTCCAACCACTCATCAAATTACTATGGGAACCGGTAATGCAGTCTCTTCATTTGCACTTGGGCAGGAGCGGGTGTGTTTACAAAGGTCAATGATGATGCAGTCGCTTGTGGTGACAGTTAACAGCCACAGCAAATTTGTAAGGGAAGGAGGCGAGTGATTTAACCATGGAAACAGAATGCTGCAGATGGACTTTGAGTGGCAGGTCTTTAAAGGCTTCAAAGAGGCTGATTAAATATTATGTTTCTTTGTGGGGGGGTTAAATGTCCATTAACCTTTTATGTACCCCTACAATGTGGGAAAAGGTGAAACAGCAGCATGTACACAGTACACATTAGAAGATATGGAGGAGGACTGACACTTTACAATGCAGTTGCAATAGGGGAGGTCTGAAGAAGGAAGGACACAGGAGGAGGCAAGGAGGTGGGCTGACACCTGACTAAGTGAGGAGGGAAGGAAGACTGAGGTAGCAGATGGCAGAGGGAGGATATAAATAGAGATATAGGAGTTCTGACAGGAGGGTAGGCACATGCTACATAGTGATTTAGGGTCAGGATTTTTAAAATGGCCACAGTAACCATGATGAGTGCAGCACAAGGTATGCTGATACCTACTGCCATGGCAAGGAACAAGGCAACTAACTGCTCCTCTCCACAACACTGTCAGTATCCTGAGTCTCTGCTTATTCCCGCACCCCTCCCTTCTAGCCTTTGTTATAGGACTGCGGAAACCTGCTACAGCTCAGCCCTGGAATCAGAAAAAACACCTCACATACAGGATTAAAATATACTGGAAAAAACAATGAGCTATTTTGCCTGCCAGTACCCTTGCCTTCCCCCGTTATTATACAATAATGAGACTGCAAGGTGTGCAAATTGCCTTTAGCAACATGAGCTTGAGGGAGGAGCTGTCTCGCCCCAGCCACACACACAGCCACACACACACAGGCACAGACTAGAAGAAGAGTGTTTTACTGACAGCAGGCGGGGCTCTTTTCTGTGTGCACTGACAGCAGCTCGGCAGGGACTAACAGACCGCACTGCCAAGGTGCCTCTTTCCCTGCACCTAATCAATCCGCACACCTTTCCTGGTGTTTTCTCCTGAATCGCTGAACAAAGGGCAGGTCTACGGGCAGCATCCTCTCTCTCTGTCTCTCTCTCTGCACATGCACCCCTTTAACCTGATGACATTTTTGCAACCTGTTTACTACCAGACAAGGAGGGATTATTTCCCCTGAGGATTATCAAGAAGCTGAGGGGAAATGAGTTTTGGGTTTTTTTCCCAGGGAAACAGATGTGTTTGCCTATAGGAGATACTAAAAAAATCCAAGACCAAACCAAACATTTTTTTTCCAGAGACGCTGGCACAAGAAGGGTGGAGCCCTGGCATTTCTGTGGATACATACCTGTGAGAACCTTAACTTTATATTATTGTGTGCCTCTGTATTAAAGATAGAATGCAGTACTAGTGTTGCAGTTCTGGTGTATTCCTTTGCTGCCAATGTAATTCACTAACCCCAAGCATCGTTTCACATATATCAGTGAGCCTACCTGCCTGCTGCACTGCTGTCAGATGAAATATGTAGAATAACCCCATAGATTCTTTATTTGGTGACTGAAGCTCAGTTTCAATCATGCAATATCCTTTCTCCACCTCATTTTCCTTGTTTTCAGTCTGGACTTTAATAGTGAGTGCTGTGAAGCTACAAGATGGTTTGATAAATCCAGAGCATGGCAATATCGTGGGCACACGTTGGTGTCATGGTCTTCATTCAGCCGCTGGCAAAGTTTACACAAACAAGAACTCCAAATACACTGTTCATAGGAACTTTTCAAATGAAATGACCTTAAGAAAAGTTATCTGCCATATTAGGCTACCTGGGAAAGACATTAATCCCACAGGACCTATAGATCTGGTATTAAATGCAGAGAAAAAAAGAAACTCATTAGCAGCACTGAATATGCAATCTAAAACAATTCTGCAGGAGCATGGAAAGGTGAGAAACTTGGCTATGGAAACCAAATCGGATAGGCAGAAGGTTGCACAGGAAAATGTGTATAATATTACACCAAACATTCATGTTCGCAGAAAGAGAAGGGGAACGATTGAACTTCAGTTGAGAGAAAACAACCAGAGCACAAACATAACCTCAAATATAAACAATTTTTCCACCAATTTCAATGAAACTCAGCTAAGTGAGAGAACTGCAATTTGGACTGATCCACAAGCGTTGCCTTTAAATGCCTCTGTCCCTTTTCTAACCAATGATCTTAAAGTATTTTCCGATAACATGGACATTAATCAAGCTTTGGTACCAAAAAATACCTCGAGTACAAAATTGCATATAAAGAATCCCTTTTACCCACTAACAGAAGATTCATATGGTGCCTATGCTGTCATGTGTTTGTCTGTCATTATCTTTATCATAGGTATTATGGGCAACATGGCTGTTATGTGTATAGTTTATCACAACTACTATATGAGGAGCATATCCAACTCACTTTTGGCAAACTTGGCATTTTGGGATTTTCTGATTATTTTCTTTTGCTTACCATTGGTAATATTTCATGAACTTACCAAGAAGTGGCTCCTGGAGGACTTTTCTTGCAAAATCATACCATACATTGAGGTAATACTTCTAAATATTCATTGATATGTTTGCTACATTTTTAGCACAATTTGTAGTGATGTTGTTCTACTATAAGCTACATTTATACACTTTTTAGCTGCTTCTAATTGAAGGTGATGTTTAACTTAAAATTTGCTTTTAAATGAATGCAGAAAACTATGTTCTAAGGCAATTTTCAGCTGAATATTTAAATTGTATCCTATTGTTAGGTTGCAATTGAACTCTAGCAACCTGGAAGTGTGTTGAATGGCAGACTGTAAGATAAGCAAGATTTTGCCTTAACATAAATATGAATCTGCTTTCTGGTTGCAAGAAAAAGCTGACCCATTTTACATTTCAGAGACAGTCAGCATAGAAAGGGAAAATATTAAAATACAACCAAAAAATAAACTACTGGCACTCCAAATGGAATTCACCTGTACATATCAATATCTGCATCATACTGAAAGAGCGCCTCCTGTTAATGGTTTTATGTGGAATGATAACATGAAAGTTTGACTGTGGTTTTGTTGTTGGTTGTTGGGAGCCTTATGTGTGTATTTTGTGTATTACAGCATGAAGCTGAATGCAACATACAGTATCACAAAATAAAAACCTGCAGGCATGACCATCTGAATTAACATCCCACTCATCCCAGTCATTTGCATAGAGGTCCCCATCATGTGTTCTGCATCCATTAACATTACTTAGCTTACACAACATCTGATTAAATAATGCTGAAACTTGGATATGTTGTGTTAAAACCCCAGAAGTGCATTATGTGTGTAATGTTTAGAGTGGAACTGTAAGGACTTATTAATTCTGGTAGCACAACAGGGGATAGTTGGAAACTTCTATCTGGAACAAACAATTTCTGCAGAGGATCTGGATGTTTATGCATATTTGTTCCTTATTTAAGACTGACCTAGCTTTAGTTCAGATGTAGCCTCTTGGCACATCATTTTGTTGCTGTGCCAAACAAGCTTATAGCCAACTGGCTCCACAGTCACCACGATCCCCAAGCACTCGATTATATAACAAATGAACAGATTGGACCTGAGAGACAGTTCTGCTTATCTGATTTAATCAAACAGCACCCAAAGGCATAGAGATAAGATACGATTACATGAGATCCTTTGTTTGTCACATGCATAGTTATACAGGTACAACATGCAGTGAAATGCATCCTGATCCACTTTTTTAGACTGTGCAAAATTAAATATACTAGTTAAATACTACAACTAAGTACAAAAGGAACCGTGTTCCATGAGGTGACTGGGTTATAGCTGGGTTGTAGCTTTGTTTTTGTACAATAAAGTATAGTTTATATGTTTAGTTGATTTTATTACTGTTTGGAAATAATTCATATTGCAGTTCCTGACATACTGTACCTTGTAAGGTCTCATTTAGTATCAGAGTAGAAAAATATTTAGCCTTTACATTGCTTTCAGTTCCTTTGCGATAAATCTGCTGAGAAAATGTGATGCTGATAATACACAGTTTAAATTTGAATTTCTTCATTTTATTTTATTGAGGAATTACTTTCCAATGGTTTGCTCAGTTCAAGTGTTTTGTAAAATACAAGTGAATATAGTGAATATAGTGGAAATGGGATTCTTTATTTTAATTCATTTCTTTATCTGCATTCAAGTTTTTACAGTGCCTTCCACTCGAAAAGTGGACTTTTTTTTGCACTTTGCACAGTGCAATCTGGTGATGTTGCATTACTGTGGAGTGCAGAGACCTGCCACTCACCCCTAGCATACAGCTCTGGCTAATGAAGGGCAGGAGGGGGAGCCATGTAGAGCGCACCCCTCAGTGCTCTAGTACTTGCACCCCTGGGAATAGTTAATTACCCCATACATATACACTGAACCTTAATTACATATTAATTATACATTAATTACAATTAATTAATTGAATTAAACATTCTGCACTACTGACTGACTCCTGAAACAGTATAGCAGAAGCAGCTGATTAACAGAATTGACTGAAACTGACCTCTATGCTATTGTTTCAAGAGTCAGAACCAGAGTACAGTAAGAGATGAACACACTTTTTCAAATTACTTTTACAAGTAACTCTAAAAACAATTTAAAATGGTAATGAATGTATGTTGGAATGTTGCTTGGGATCCACTGACCTTTGCCAAACTTATTCCTGTGGACAAAACATATGCTTGTATTTGACAACATTCATAAGTAAACATATTGAGAATTTTGTGATGCTTACCTAATGATTAACATCATGTCCTGATCCACCCTATTCCTATCGGCCCCTCAGTTTTGTTTAGTTGTGCTGTGCCAAAAGTACAGTAATGTTAGACAAAGCAATTTAAACAAAAGTCTTTAAACTTACAGTATATGGTTTCTTGTTACATAAGGTACAAAACAGTATTTACAATCTGCTGATTGGTGTTCATGAGTTACTAAAGTGGAACTTACTGTTAACACATGAACCTCTATTTAAGGAGAATAGAGCTATCAATACCCTGGTAGTTATATAAAGTATCTGCTTCCCCTATTGTAAAATGGAAGGATCTTATTAACCACCAAGAAGCTGTGACTAAATAAAGGCAAGAAGTCAAAGGTCAAGTTTACAGGTCAAGGAACAATGAGGTGACTTATAGCCTCATATTTACAACAGGGGATATGTTATTTTTTATAATAGATGAGTTTCAGTGAATCATGTGACACAAAGTGCATCACCGTAATCAAATCAAATCAGTAAAGGTGCCACACTTACACAGAATCGCCTTTTGCAGCGTCGGGTGCACAGCTGTGTTCCTCTCTGCCCGAGGAGAAATTCCAACGAAAAGCAATAACTCCAGCAGCACTCCGATGTGTGAATCAAAGGTTATTTATTTATGCCATTAGCAGAGCGACGTTTCGGGCTATTCCAGCCCTTTATCAAGCTTGATAAAGGGCTGGAATAGCCCGAAACGTCGCTCTGCTAATGGCATAAATAAATAACCTTTGATTCACACATCGGAGTGCTGCTGGAGTTATTGCTTTTCGTTACAAAGTGCATCACCGAGCACCAATTATAACTGATGACATTATTAAATTGTTTATTTACAGGGATAGTCATGGCTCCCATGTATTATAAAAAATAGAGTAACGCCTAACATTTCCAAACATTAATATCAGGGCTTTGTAGGCCACAATCCATCTGCGACCCCTTTTTGGGTCCAAGGACTCGCTGAGACTCTAAATGGACAAATGTAGGCTATACATGTGTACAGAATGTGCTGATCATTTTGTAAACTGTCCTTTGAGAAGGGAAATCTAGAAAAAAACATGTTCCTTAACTTATTACTGTATTTTTTATATTAATATAGTTTAAACCCATTTGAAATTTCTGTTGGTCTTTAGATAGAGCCTTTCTATAAAACACAGCTTTTGTGATTATTTCACATCAGCCAAGCACTTTGGTGTGACATGAGTGGTGTATTTGCAAGGAGAGCCTAAGGCAGAACACGCAAGTAAAGCCCTGCCTCAAAGGGCTAGGAATTCAATTACTTCTTCATCCACTTGCAGATTTCTCAGCACAAATGTTGACTCAGTTGACAGGTAAAGGGGTTTTAGAGCCATCCGCTGTTTGGTGACTAGAGTCAAGGCAGTTCATTCTCTAAACAATGTATGCAGTAGTGGATCAGTTAAAAAAATCATGTAAAAAAATTATTTTGATGACACACTTTAGCTTTTGTTTGGTGATCATCTACAACCTGTGGACTGGGGTTTAGTTGCAAGGCCATCTGTTACTTCAGCCACTTTGGCTTTCTTTAATGGACATTCAGGGGAATGTAATAAAAGTCGCAAAGAGCACCAATAAGACTAAAAATCCACATCTCGCAATGTAATATTGTTCCTTAAACTATTATTGCATTGCGAATTTTAATTGTGCATTGCGAATTTTAATTGCGCACTCATAAGAAGTGCTTGAAGGTGTCGTAATCTTTTGGAGCAAACATAGCGACTTTTTCAGTAAGAAGTTTTATTACATTGACTGCACATTGGCGCAAACTATAAAATTCGCAAACGGTCTTTCACTGTCGGATGTGGTCGCTAAACTGTTTCCGGGCTCGCAAAAGCTATATTAAATTCGCACAAAGCAAAATTTGTTCGCGCAGAGGCATAACTTTTCGCATTGCGAATAGTTTTTCCGTTAGCGATTTTTATTACATTCCCCCGATTGTCTATTATTATAATTATTTTATACACGCATAGTCAACACACACCACTTATCTTGTTTCATGTTCATTCTCTGTCTGTTATGATTTCTGTGCCAGGACATGTCATATATACATAATGTCTGGTCTATATGGCTGACTGAATGCACCATTATAGGAAAATAAATAGTGTTCCACATAAATGATAATTTACTAAATAAATACTTTTTGTCCTTAGTTAATTCATTCAGCACGCAAAACGCTAAAAGAAAAACAGTGGTAGAACACCTTACACATCTTTCATTTGCCTCGAATTAATGTATTTGTTGCCCGTATTATTGACATGCAAGGTGCAGTGCTCTAAGGCATAAGGTAACAATGCATTTTGCACCTGTCATTGAACAGGAGGGCCTGAAGAAAAACATCCATGCTGTGTCAGTAACTTGCCTGACAAGTTTTTAACATTGTATTTAAAGGAGAAGGAAAGGCTTGGTGCACTTGGGGGTGCCAAATGTTAGGCACCCCCAAGTGATTGTATTGACTTATTACCTGAAACCCAGGCCGGTGCTCCTATCAGTGAGCATCACGGAGCGGTCTTCATCCATCTTCTTCTTTCTTCAAATTTCCCGGGGCAAACGCATGCGCAGTTGAACGAAATAGGCTACTTTTTAGTTAAAATTCAGCTATTCGTTCCACTGCACATGCGCAGCCGCGTGAAGGAGGAGGAAGACGGAAGAAGATTGCTTTGTGGTGCTCACTGTATAACCCCGGGCCGGGGAAGTTTTCTGCTGAAAGTGCACCAGCCCCGGGTTTCAGGTAAGTCAATACAATCTCTTGGGGGTGCCTAACATTTGGCACGTCCAAGTGCACCAAGCTTTTCCTTCTCCTTTAAAGGAATTTGGAGGCACTCAAAATAGGAGGTCTGGATTCATCCTGAGTAACAAGATTTCACTTTGTGGTCCAAATCCTGTGAGTATGGTCCTCTCCCATTCATCCTGTCACTATGAATAAATATTTGCATATGATGCTTCTTATGCGTGGCATAGCAAATGTATTTCTGAAAGGGATTCAGACAAATGCTCTCTGTTTTAGTGTGTTTTGGCAAAGAACAATGGACCTTGTTTTTCAACTGGTGGGAAAGTACATGAGTCATGTAACACCATCAATCTTTTGTTTTACTCTTTTTGTCTTGATCGTTTAGAAGATGCTTTCTTTAGAGTTGCTTGTTCCTATGCTGCAGCCTTGGATGTCAGAAACTGGCACCTAGTAACAATTACTGGATGTGCAAATAGATTTTTTCTTATATAAAGTGAAAAGTAGCTGATCATATTGTAACATTTTTTTTTTCTGAATATGTATTTTTAATTTTTTATCTGGGAAAAAGCTGCAGTTATGTAAGTAGCTGTATCCATAATTTGTGAATTTGATATTTATTATAAAATAATGTTAATGAAAGATGTGAAGCTCTATATGTATATACTATTTGTTTTGAAGCTAAACACCTCTATACCAAGATCAGGACATAGAGAATAACATAGGTCATGTTCTCAATTGCAAAAACTGAACCACAGCCTGCAGAACACAGAGCTTTCAAAGAGGGCACAGCATTATATGTGACTTCCCTGTGGCACAATTTGGGTGACACCTCCAACTTACAGTTTCCCGGTCTCATGTGCACCCCTCCAGGTTTTCACCTGATCCCTGGAAAGTGTTTGACTCTGTGCAGGTCCCTGCTATAGGAGTTGTGCTGCTATCAGACAGGGACCTGCCACTTGCATGGTTCCCTGCGCTCACAGTGTAAGAAAATGCTTTATTATTGCATCTGCTTTACCCAATAGTAGCAGAATGGTTTACAATGAAATCATTAACATGTTAGCATTTGTACTTGCTAAGTTATTTACTGATGGTAAAGTGAATTTAAAGGGAAATTCAAACATAATAATTTAAAGAATGATACGATTTTGCATACTGAAGAAATATATTGTAGTTCAGAGAAATGTTCAAATGTTTTTCAAGGCTCCCACAAGTCCCACAATGATTTGCACACTTCTGTGATTCTATTTCTATTTTCTGTTCTATGTTCACTGTATAGAGCAGGACAGTATATGGTTCCTTTTCAAGCCCTTTGTATAACTTTGATAAATAAAGTTCACAAAAGTGCACAGTAAATGTAATTGCATGTTACAACAAAAAATATTATCAGTAATAATACTGAATTATAATAATAATAAAATACTGCTCAATCATTTCAGAGGTAAACAAAGCCTAGAATGTAAACTGGAAGATCAAGCTCAATAGAGAATGGGAAAACAAGTGGAGGCTACTTATCAACAGTCTCATTTTAGTGGTTTTAGAGGTTTTTGAAACCACAACTTAACTGACTCTAAAACCACGAATGTCATGAAATTTATTAAAAGATCCAAATAAAAAATTCCTAGACAATTCCTAGTGTAAAAAATCCAAAAACCTCTAAAAGTCTGAATTGATTAAAAATGTTCTAATAAAGGTGAAACAGCTAAATTATTCTGTATTCTTTTGGTCATTTGTGACCACCCAGGATTTTCTAGATGTTCTGAACTTCTGCCTTTTCATTGCGCCACACAATTAAATTATCCCAGCTAATCCCAAAATTAAGTAATTTCTGAATTTCTGGAACCTTTGATGTGATCAAGAAGAATTGTAGGACATTAGTCATGCAAGAGAAAGTAAATACGCTTGCCAGCTGCAAACCTAATACCAGTTAATACTTTTCTTGGTTCGTTTTTCTGGGTTAGTTTTGTTTGCTAAAACAAGAAGCAAATAAATTCTCTCCTGCAATGTGCCCTGGGTTATAGCAGCAGAATCACTGTCACTCCCTGATGCAGAGAGTGTACTTTATTATACTGTCAACACTCTTTACAGTCAGTGGCAGAACTACCAGGTGTGCGGGTGTGCAATTGCTCAGGGCCCACATCCCCTCACTTCCCACTGGAGTCTCTGGATGTCTGTGAATCTGGTACAAGAATTGCGCCTGGACAGGGGCCTAGCTGTACGTCCTTCACCCGGGCCCCACCAGTGATAGTTACGTTACTGTATACAGTGAAGATAGTGGAATAAATCTTAACTCTCTTTTCTCCCTTTGGAAAAGAAACTGTGTCACACACATAGAAATTTAGCATCAGTCCTCTATACTCTTACTGGCAACAGCTCAGCCTGCTCTCTCTTATAATATGCCACAGATCACATTAGTTTTTGTGTAAATCATTTTAAATTTCCATAGATATATACAACTATTTATTGCATAGCTTAGTTAGTTAACCTTGTCCATTAAAATTGCTCAACACATATTATTATACGTTGTATGACCTAATTATAATTCAGTTACAAATTAAATAGTATTTTTTTGTCTGTGAAAAAATCAGCAAGGCCTATTTCCAAATTCATTACCCACAATGCAGTATTTTATTCCCAGAATTCTAGTGTCATTGCTGGCACATGTTAAGTTGTGTCCACCACAATTTGTACTTGATGCACCAATTATAATGCTAATTAACAGCCATTTCAGGATATAGCATGCAAATTGTGATATGTTTTCCGTACATTTGTTTTTGAATGAGATCCTTTCCAGCATGGGGTGTTGAATGGTGTTATGTCCCACTCACTCACTGCAGCTATTGACATAATCCACTAAGGGAAATTTGGAACTAATAGCAGGTCCAGGTTGATAATTCAGGGTTTTCTTAATTCATCATAATTCTTTAGCAGGCGGAGTGTGTGTATTGGTGATCACTACAATTTGCAAATGAGCATGTATGGATACGGAAGTTGCTCAATTTTTAATCCACTTTAATATTGTGTACTTGCATTTGTAAATGAGCCTTAGTTAATAACCCAATATAAATAACTCCAACCAGTACCCTTTACATTATGTCTTGGAAGGAAAAAGTATTTACAATTATACAACATATAAATATTCACCTGTTGATAAAAGTTTGTGTTCTTCTATATTTTTCCACATGTAAAATAGATCAATAGAGCAATGTTGTAAGTTGTAAGTATTTTTAACATAAAAAGGTCCATTCGACTGCCCGTATAGACCTTATTTATTAAGAAAAAGCCTGAAAAAATAGGGTCGGGCAAACTTCGGAGCTTTCCATGGAAACTCCCAATTGTTCGGAGTTTTGCTCAAAAACTAAGATTTTTTTTGTATTTTATTGCGCAGAAACCACAAACTCATTGGATATATGAGTTTGATATATATATATCTCAGTTGTTAGATGTTCTCAGAAAATGTATAGATCATATGTACCCAAAATACTTTTAGAGAAAACATTCATTAAAGTAGAATAACCCCATGCAAAAGTATTTTATCTTGGTAAACTATAATTTGAAGCTTTGGTATGTTTGACAGCATGTTAAAGGGCAATTATCGGGCATTACTGCAAAAATCCTAAAGCTGCTGTTAATCCTTATTACAGTCAGTATGGGTTTTCCCAAGCAGCTGCTATTCTTTCTCAACTCTATACCTTTTATTTATTTTAAAATATTGTGTAATGGGCTTCAGAAGACAGTCAGTGAGATACATGTCCCAGACAAAAGATGGCAACTCAGTGTGAATAAAACTTTTACACTAAACTAAAAATGATATAAAAATAAGAGAGAAAAACTAAGGAGTAAAGGCCTGGTAATGTTTTATTGGATTCATATAGATTAAAAGACAATGGAAGGAATTTATAGCATTAAGTAAAGTTAAAATAGTCCTCCTTGTAATTGGCAAGGAACATTTTAATGGATTAACTAAATTCACATGGCAAGTTTGAACTTAAAAAAACAATCCAGCCCCTAGGTATAATTGTGTTAAACATGCCCACTGACGTGCAAACATTCCATGTGAGGATAAAATAAATATACTGTAGTCAAGCAGAACAAGTCTGGATAGTCTGAGGTTTAGGAAGCCTGACCTTTCCTTGTAGTATAAGGGGGTTATTTATCAAATTTTAGAGTTGTTTTATACCATGAATGAACTCACAACTGGAATGGTTTCTAATTTAAGAAAAAACTTGAATGGAAAAAATATGAATGAGCGAGTTAGGATTGTGTTTTAGGGCGAAAAATACTCAAACATCATGAAGGCTATTAATATTTTCTAATGGTTCAAGGGGCCATTGACTCCTAACAGGTTTTAGATTGTGTATTCTTTGGATTCATACTATTTCCAGGGTCAAGGTATAATAAATCTCAAAAAAATCTTAGTTTTTTTAACCAGAATTTTAGAATTCGGAATTTCGAATTTTCGTGGAAAACACAAATCAAACCTTAATAGATCTGCTCCTAAATCAGTCAGAGGTGCAACCCAACATTTGTTTTAGAAATAACAATTGGTGCAATTTTGATTGCTGTTGTCTGTTATAGAATTTAATAAAGTTATGGGATGCCTTATCCAGAATATGCACAAACTGATACTCGCAATGAGCGCTGTCACATCCACACAGAAGATGCTGATGTTAATAACAATGCGGCTTTATTGTATCACACAGTGTGAGGACTTCTTCAGAGTTGTGTTAAGTTATGGGATCCCTTCTCCAGAAACCCGTTATATGACAGCTCCTAATTACAGAATCCATTTTAAGCAAGTAATAATTTCCTTTTTTCCCTTTAATAAAAAACACTACAGGTATGGGATCCCTTATTCTGAAAACCATTATCCAGGAAACCCTCAGAATCCATTTTAAGGACATTACTTTAACGTTATTTATTTCTTCTCTACCATAACAAAACAGTGCCTTGTACTTGATCTTAACTAAGTTGAATGAATCCATATTTAGGGGCAAATTTACTAAAGGGCGAAGTGACTAACGCTGGCAATAATTCGCCAGTGTGACGTAATTTCGGTACTTCGGTAGTTACGCAGGCGTAACTTCGCTAGCGAGACTGATGCTGGTGCTCATCTGCACTCAATTGGCTGGCGAAGTTCCGCTCTGTCAAAGGGACATAACTGCGCAAATTCAATAAGATGGGGATTTTACTAAGTGTTACCTCTTGCGCCAGACTTGCCTTCAGACCAGGCGAAGTGCAATAGAGTATAGGACTTCCTCAAAATTTAGTCGAAAATTTTTCTAAGTCCCAAAAAATGCTAGAGTCTTCTTTTTTTTACCAGCTTCCCCCCTACATTTCCTATCATATGGCACGTTAAACTATACACTGGGCTCATGTGTAGGGTAATAACTATATTTTCTTTTATTAAGCTTCCCTGGGCTTGTGAAATGTAATGTATTTGCTGCAACATATACGTCCATTCAACTTTAACTTCCCGCTGTATGCAATCCGTATTAGCCAACGCTTGCGCAACTTCGATCTGCTTGCCGAATTAACGCTAGAGCAACTTTGTCAGCATTCGCCGCCCTGGACGCCACTTTGCATGTTAGTGAATTAGCGTTGTCTGAGCGAATTTTCACCATGCGAAGTGTTGCGATGCCTGCGAAGCTGTCGCTGGCGAATTTTCACTGCTTAGTAAATTTGCCCCTTAATGTTTATCTATTTGCAGATTTATGTAATATTAATCCAAATTTAATTAAGGCCCCTTATTTGAAAAACCCCAGATACCAAGCATTCTAGATAAGGGATCCTAAACCTGTATCATTGTATAAGGAGAGCATTCTTTTCCGATATTGCCCGAAGTTGCCTCACGAGGAAACTTCGGACGACTTCGGAAAACAAAGTGATCCGAGTGCCATCCCACTGGCGGGAAGGCAGTTTGGGGAGATTAGTCACCCAAAGAAAAGGCGATTTGTCGCCAGGCGACTAATGTCCACGTGTGTCTCTGCCCTTAAAAGGAATCATGGATGCCCATTTTGGGTTCCATACCATAGGTTAATAATCTCTCATTTATAGGAACTAAGCAGAATGTTTCTCACTAAGGCTATTATTAGAGGAGTTTGCTGTTTGTTGAGCAACTATTTACCTGGCTATTAGAGTAAACAGTAGTGTCAAGGTAGTTGAGAATATGGTTTTAGTTCAATAAATCTTCCTGACCTGGCCAGGTTACTGAGCAAGAATATTTAGGATTGGGCATCCAGTGTACCATAGGAATAGAGTGTACCTAATGTTTTTATATTTGAACACAACTTTTAATAACTGTATATATAGGTGCTGGCACAATGCACAATATTTAAAACAGTTAAAAAAATAAACGCTAAAAAATAAATTGATGTAAATATATTCAGAGTGGTCCTCTGAGCACATTTGCATTTTACCTTTGTGATTTATATTAAGTGGTTTCTAATATATTTGCAGTCTAACCTTCATATGTAATAAAAGGCATATGCTTGTCCAGGAGCAGTAACCCATAGCAACCAATAAAATGTTTGCTTTGAAACAGGTGACCAGTAAATTCTATCAGTTGATTGCTTGCTATTGGTTACTGCTTCTGGGCAAACTTGTTGCCTTTTATTACATAACCCCCTTAGACTACTAATAGGAGGCTCTCATTTCAACAACTGTCTTTAAAGGTGTCAGTGGCCCTAACGGTCTAGGCATTTATATATATATATATATATATATATATATGTGTCCTGCATTCAGTCAATCCTAGGGTTGCTGACTGTAATTTGAGCCAAAAAGATTGATATTAGCAGACTAAAAAATCAAATATCTCAGAAACTGTTAAGAACAGAATATTATTGGAATTTGAAGAAGTGCTCAGAGAATCATTGAGTAAATTAACATAATTTCATATTTTGGAGTTTAATGCATTATGTGGGGAAAAATATTGGGGCATTATATATGGCTAAACGTATCCTTACAACCATGTTGAAAATGCATTTTCAACATTTTAACATTTACTCTAAACTGTCTCTGGAAGCAACATCATCACAAGAACTACACTATTTATTGGAAGCATTTTTTTAATATTATGGTTAAGCCGCCACATTCCAGAAGTCTGGAATCACCATGCTCAGTTTCATGTTGTGGAGAAAGTCCTGTAAAGATTTATATTAACATTAGCCATTGGAGTATATGGAGTATATGAAAATAGGTCTAACAGACTGGTTTGAGTTTGGCAGATGCCAGCAGAACTGATATCTGTCTGAATGTATAAGGCTATCTGTAAAGTTTAAGGGGGAAGAATAGTAGTCAGGTGCTATTTTTATTTTTTGACAACATTTTGGAGAAGGCCCTTTCCCAGTTCAGCATGCTAGTACCCCCTTACTCAAAGCAAGGTCTGTACAGAGTCGGAAATGGAAGTGGAAGAATTTGACCTTATACTTTATATAACTGTAATGCACAAAGTGTCAAACATGGAAATGCCCAAGTCCTGTGTGTGTGTGTGAGATCTGTCCATATTTTCAGAAGCGACTAGGGTAGCAGGTCATGTTAGATCAGGAAGCAGAAGTGGGATTTCAGGTGCAGGTAGGCTGTTTGGATGCAGGTCTGTCCAATTAGTCCCATGTAGATCTCTATTATAGGTATGGTTTTAGAGGAGCATACCTTATTATTCATTAAACTGTATCCTTTTTCAGACCTCTTAAAATTATTTAAAGAGATGTAAACCTAAACAAATAGTGTTCCTAATCAATAAAAATTTATTTTCTTTTTTATTTCAAGGGAGCAATTTGTAACAAATGCATTACAGATTTTAACTGATTTTAACATTGTTTCTAAAAGCTATTAACAGTAGTATTAGTTACTTGCTATTCTCTGCACTGCCGGCTCTATATCTGTTGGAACAATTATGATTTATTGATATTGTTATAGCACCATAATCTCCCACAACACTTTACAGGGTAACGGAATACAGATACGGGACTTACCATACCATACCTATGCAAACAATAAAGTTTCCCAGAAGGAGAAGTTATAGTGTACACCACTAATTATTGCTTAAAATACAGAATTGGGCAGCATGGCAAGTCAGAGAGGGAAGGGATGGACAAGAAATTACAATTAATTTCAGGTAAATTGTTAATAATGCCTTGGAACTACATTGTGATTTATTAGCTGCATTAGTGAAACACTGGTATAGAAGAATAGGTGATGAAGAATATTTGTGATTTTGAAGTCTGCAGAAATAGCTTAATAGTCTACTAAAATGATTATATATTTTTCCTAACAGATAGCTTCCCTTGGAGTGACCACCTTTACATTGTGTGCCCTGTGCATCGACCGATTCCGTGCCGCCACTAATGTACAGATGTATTACGAGATGATTGAAAACTGCACTTCAACAACTGCCAAGCTGGCTGTGATATGGGTGGGCGCACTAGTCCTGGCACTGCCTGAAGTTGTCCTTCGACAGTTATCCGTAGAGGACCCAGGAATGAATGGCAGGTTTTTCCGTGAGCGATGTATTGTGAAAATATCCACTGAACTTCCTGATACAATTTATGTGTTGGCTCTTACATATGATGGTGCAAGATTGTGGTGGTATTTTGGTTGCTATTTTTGTTTGCCTACTCTTTTTACAATAACCTGCTCATTGGTCACAGCAAGGAAAATAAAGCGAGCAGAGAAAGCTTGCACAAGAGGGAATAAACGTCAGATTCAGCTTGAAAGTCAAATGAACTGTACTGTTGTAGCCCTAACCATTTTATATGGATTTTGTGTAATCCCTGAAAATATTTGCAATATCGTAGCAGCTTATATGTCCAATGGAGTGTCAAGGCAAACTCTGGATCTTCTTCATCTCATAAGCCAATTTCTTTTGTTCTTCAAATCGTGTGTAACCCCTGTGCTCCTTTTTTGCCTCTGCAAGCCTTTCAGCCGAGCCTTCATGGAGTGCTGCTGTTGCTGCTGTGATGAATGCATTCAAAAGTCCTCAACTGCAACCAGTGACGATAATGATAACGAATACACTACAGAACTGGAACTTTCCCCATTTAGTACAATACGCCGTGAAATTTCCACATTTGCATCAGTAGGAACCCATTGTTGAAAATATCCGTTCTCAATGTACTTGTACAAAAGTCTGTGGTATACATTTGAAATGTTTTTAGTGTTAACTTTTTTAATGAAACACTGTACAACAAATGTTTTAGACATTTTTTTAATCACAGTAGATTTTAGAACTCCTAACAGGGTATGTTTAGAAAGACAAAAAGAAAGAAAAACACCAAACTTGTTTTCTGCACCTTAATTGGCTTGTTGCTAGCTATTTGATAATCACAAATGTAAACTTTTGGAGAGATTATATTAAAAAGTAGGTAAAATTATATACAAAGTAGTTGCACTGAACTTTGATATTGGTTCTAACATTCCAAAATAGCATTTAAATAAATTCTTTTTGGTCACTATTTTTTTTAACATTTGCTGTTCAATATTTTTTTATCGAGCTAAATGAACGCCAACTTTTTTTATGACCCCAAATTATGTTCCTAAGTCATTTACGGATTTACCGTAATTCATAGAAATGGACATTATTTTGTTAAGCAATAATTAATAATTTTGTTAAGAATTAATAAAGTAATGAATATGTTACAAATCAGATGTTGGGACCACAGTCAGTGCGGAATTTGTACAATTAGAAAGAGATTAGTTGAACATATCACTGAGACCATTTTAACTTAGTACACATTAGTACACTTTATAAATAATGTGACCATTCTACATTTCTTGATCAAACAGATATGGTGTACTTTCTGCACTTCAATTCACTTTTAATAAAACTTTTTAAAAATAGTATATCATTATTTCATTATGGGGGTGGACTGGGTGTTCCATAAGCTTGCCAAGCAAGCTTGTTTACATGAAACCAATCAATGATTTTGTCTTAACATTCAGATGAGAATAGCTTTATATTAGGATAAAGACATGTCATGTGCAAGTAAATATTTGTGTTACTTGATTTTAAGTGCATTTAGCTTTAAATACCGGAATGTTAAACTGGAGTATCAAAACCGTGAAAAAGATAGTTCTGTAAATTGAAATATACTTTCTCCAGAGCCACTGAGCAGTATACAGCATTAGGGTGGAAGGATTAAAGTCAAGGTCCTGACTGCATTCAATGGACAATTTGGCTCTACTGCTTTCTGGAAGCTAGGACTTCCAGGAAGTATTTCTGGAGGATTTCGATCAATATTTGTTTTTATCAAGGAAAAATATATATTTTCAAGGTATGCCCAGAGTAAAGTTACTGAATTCCTTAATCAGACTGAGATTTTACTTTATAGTTACATTAAAAATGGTATTTTAGTAAATTCAGTTCCAGAGTTACCAAGATTAGGCCGAGAAAACTATTATAGTAGTTTTGCATAATTATTTCTTTTAGGCACAACACCTTAAATGTAATATACATAAAAATGGTAGTGTAAATCTAAAATATTATCAAAATCTTAATCCTTGGATATATGATTAATTGTAGGTTACAGTGTCATCTTTTCCTCCACGAGTAGGTTGTTTTCCATTTGCATTGTTTGCAATTGTTAGTTTTGTTTAATGATATATAAATCACATTCACATATACAACCAATTATTTGAATATCAAAACCTGTGACTGCTCTACAGAGCTGCATAGATATGTAGTGCTACATAAATAAAAATATACATATAATTGTGACATTTTAGGCCACGTTCCAGCGAAAAGAAATTTGCTGTGAAGCATTTGTGAGTGACATAAATAGGGTTTGTTAATTAGCCATAGAAAAATAATTGTTTCATTTAAAGAGGACAATAAAATAAGAAAATATTGATTATTGATATTGATTGGCACATTGGGATACAAAAGGATCTGATGAATTCACTTTAATGTTGAAGTAGACTTGGTTTAGCCACATCAATGGCTTTTACACAGCTTGCCTGTGAATAACAGATGGAATATACTTTAACATAGAGTTTATAAGGTACACTGGGGCTCATTTATCAACACTGGGTAAATTTGCCCATGGCCAGTTACCTATAGCAACCAATCAATGATTAGCTTTTTAAAGCCAGCTGCAAGTAGAACAATGAATGCAGCAATTTATGTTAATTTTAGTGGCAAGCTGAAAAAATAGACGTGCAATTAAAAATAACTGGTGGAATTTAAAAAAAAGTTCCATTGAATTTAAAGTTGATATACTTTACTTTTATCCTCCACCTATAAAATATATCTATTCTCGTTTAAAAGTTTGGTTTATAGAAATAAGTTACTATTTACAAAAAGGAGGCAGGATAACAGATAAGCTGTACAATATGATGGTTTTATTACATAGGTTATGATAAGCAGAATTCAAGTGTCATTTCTCTCTCTCTTTGTGGCTATAGGGGAAACTCTTTCTTCTATAAAAAAAGACTGTTACTGCCTTACTGGCAATATACATTGTATCTGCAGTTGTTGTTACGACAGGTAGGGTTTATAAATATGTAAGGAGGAATGTTAGTATTTGGTAAGATTGGGGTGTATTGGTTGTATTTTATGGTAGTTTTCAGCTGGCAGAGCAACACTTGAACCAAGGTGGTCTCTGTCAACATAGTCAATGACAGGCAACACTGCTGGACTTGGGAAAATCTCCACTGGCACTGTCTGTGTAACCAAGTTAAATTGTTGCATTAAAGGAGGGTAGAGCATTATAGTAAATAATCCTTTGCCCGAGGGATGAATTCCAGGTGTCACTTGTCAGACAAATATTTTAGCCATATCATGCATTTTAATTGTGTAGTTTTAAAAATATAGGAGCTGCATATATGACATATGCTTTTTGTAATTGTTCAGTCTAATCTGCAAGAAAATCTACTGTAACTGTTAAAGGACAAAGAAAGGCAAATTTGCTGGTGTTACCAATATGTTAGGACCCCCAGGTGCAGTTTCTTGCCCTTTAATTCAAATCAAGGAAATAAAACTCTGAGACAAATACAAAAAAACATGATGCACATTAAATAAGAAGCATGCTATATAGTGCATTGGTTTCTATGCAGTACACCTTTTTGGTGTTTAAGCCAGATCACAGAAGTATTATATAGCAGTATATATTATACCAGGAAACTTATGAAAAATCCCAATTCAAGCCTTTGCTCACTGCATTTTTAAGAAAGCTCCATTTTCATAGGTACTGCTGTTAGCCACAGCCATGTATGATTTCTAAATATATTTATTAAACATTGTACTTTTGGGCCTGTTCCTTTGCTTATGACCCTGTTGGTCATAAATAATGTTGCTTTGGTTTACATTAACTAGTGAGAAGGCAAACGCAGATGCCTCCTACATCTCACCATTCAAATATATGTAGTAAAGGAATTTCTGTGAACAAAGTAAATTACGTGTTCCCAGTGGTGTAACTAGATGTTACTGGGCCCCACAGCAAATTCAGTTTAGGGCAACCAACATATCCAGAGGTTGTCCTTTTTAACCAATATATGTTGAAATTGCTCATTTATTAGGGTGTCATGGGGGCCCTCGTACATCCTGGGCCCCCTGCAGCCGCAGGGTCTGCTTCCTCTGAGTTACATCCATGGGTGTTCCTCTGTTTTGTAAATTGAAAAAATTATACCTATTGATAGCCTGTGCCCAGGGCCGGAACTAGGGGTAGGCAGAGTAGGCACGTGCCAAGGGCGCAAAGCTTGGAGGGCGCCCAGCACGTACCTCTAACTGCTGCATTCCCCATTCCGGCCTGAAGAATCCTGTGTTATGTGCATTGCAAGCGCGCCTAGGTGAAGAAAGGGTTGTGTGCGCAGCCTGACAGAGCCTGTCCGTACGTGAGCGCTCCTGTACGTGTGTGCATGCGCGCACTGCCGTGCATGCACTGGTTTGGAGGGGGCGATGCAGCCTGGCATGCTGCCTGGGGCGCCCAGGCGATTTAGCCAGGGGCGATCCTGGCCCTTCCGCCGCCTGAGGCAGCAGCAGTTGCTGCTGCCCCCCCTCCCCCGGAAATTCACTCTTAAAGTACCAGGAGCAGCATTTTTGCTGCCCCTGGTATCTAGTGGGGCGCAACTCGCCTCATTGGCGAAGCACCCCTGGATTTGGCCCAGCCCTGCCTGTGCCCCATTAATAATCAAGCATAATATAAGAAAAATATGCTTTGCTTGCTCAGTGGTTTCCTATGTATTTATGGGTTTTAATAAAAATCACTTGACATTACAGTAATATATAACTGTGTATACAATACAACCACAAGTTTTAGGAGACTTTAGAAAGAACACAGGACACATGGCACAATAATTGCTATTCAATTCTATTCTCTTATAGACTTATATCTGCCTCCGATTTTTGTGGCTAAAGCCACTTTAACGTCATGATTTCCCTCTCTGGTTCCTCTATGAAACCTTCATGGCTTTCTCTATTTTAAAGTGGAGACTCTTCACATCCTCTTGTCCAATTGTGATCCCTGTTCAAGATGCCAGCTGTCCTTGTAGAGAATCTGATTTAAGGGGGTTCAGAAGTTCTGATTATGGACTTCATGTGGTTCTCTGCATAATAGTTCAAGATTTGCAGCAAATGAGAAAAACCTCTTTTGAAATTAGATTTCAAAATTTATATTTCATCTTGTAATATCTCATAAACTCACCTCCTGCACCAGTGAAAAGTGTTCTCAGCCAAACCATGAAAACATTGCATTCAAATGGATATAATAATATATTATGCATGAAGTGAACTGTACGGTCTTATTAATAATACACTGTAAAGATACTTTATCAATACAAACTTGTGTGTAAGTACAGTAAACAATAAAAAGCCCAATCCATTGGGAATTCTTCTATAATATTGTAGCCAGTGCTGTTAAACTTGTATTTCTTTTACATTTTAGATGAGTTTAACTAAGCTCACCGAGAACATTTTCTTCTTTTATATCACATTAGAAATTGTCCCTTTAAATTAAACCATTTCTACTACAGGTATTTTGTTGGTAGAGCTCCATGTGCACAAAAGAACTCTGGAGCATGTTCCAGTCAATATAATGAATTCAAGCTGTGCTTTTTTTTATTTCTTGTATACCTGATCGATTTTAACATAAAATATTTTGTTTCAGAGATTCAATTGTTTTATATTTTATCGTTAACCAGTTTAAAGGAATTTGTAGGCAAGTCTAAAAATGGACTTCTGTATTTACTGTAGACAATTTTTACATTCGCATAGTCTTACTAAAATGTTAATAGTGAACACAAGACAAACTGTTTTGGAATAAGGAAATGATTGGGATCTTTTTAAAGTTAGCATTTTGCACACTGTAATAAATTAAGAGTTTTAATTTATATAAACTTGTGTTTCAATAAAAACTCTTTTATCTCAATGTTGCTTTTGAGTGTTCTAATATTTCATATCTTTGTATTTTGTGAACAAATGTCATGCTCTTTATGAACAATACTAGACTTTTTCTCTAGCCGCAATCCTTAGATCGGTCTCTGTTATTTACAATGCTGCAAGGTTCACACAAAAACATGAACTGCATGCCAAAGACTACATATTAGATAATGGACTCTTTTAGCAAATGTCAGCATTATTATAGATGTATGGCATCCGTTATCCAAAAACCCGTTAATCAGAAAGCTCCAAATTACAGAAAGGCCATTTCCCATAGACTCAATTTTATTCAAATATTTTACATTTTTAAAAACCATTTCCTTTTTCTCTGTAATAATAAAACAGTACCTTGTACTTGATCCAAACTAAGATATAATGAATTTGTTATTGGAAGCAAAACCAGTCCATTGGGTTTATTTAATGTTAACATGATTTCCTAGTAGACTTAAAGTATAAAGATCTAAATTATTATCCAGAAAACCCCAGGTCCCAGGCATTCTGGATAACAGGTCCCATACCTGTACCAAAATGTTAATAGGCCCTTCGATACTTTTCAAGGTATACTGTGACCTATCAAGTAAAAGTGGTGTTTAACTTGATGCTGCATGGGATCTTTATGCCAATTCAACAGAACTGGTTGGAATACTGGGATATGGAACTGACAATATATTTTATAAGAAGACAAAAGCGTCTGCAGGGTATGATTCAAACTGAATTCAAGCCACTACAAAACACAGATGAGGGGGAACTGAGAAACACCTTACTGTGCAGAGAGTTTGTTAAAACTTGTAGAAAGAATGTTAAATATTTAATCCTTCCAGATGCAAAATACTGTCATGTTCATAAATGTGTTTCTTTTTAAACTGATGCTGGATGTTTGCCAACACAATAAGCAAAACGATTTTGTGGATTACAGATATGATGGTTCATATTACATACTGTATATGCTTAAACCACACAATCAAGCTCAAATAACTCTGACAATATAAACTCATGGGTTCACTGAGACTGCACTGATTATTACAAAAGTAGTTTGATAAGTAGAGAACATTCCAGATCCCTTAAACTGAAAGGTAAACCTAATTGAGGTTATGTGATGCATTCATTATTCTCAGAATAATGACTGAATGATCAGTGGATCCTAAACAGACAGAAATGCCTCCCCCACCTAAGAAGATTACTGGAGAACACATCTATCCTAGTGTACAATGGGTCAGGGGGCTAGTGGATGATGCTTCTGTTTAAAGAAGATACAGGATATAAGGAAGTCGATTCTGTAGACTTTATGTATTTTCAGTGGAGCTTTGGCTGCTTGGACAGCACCCTAACTAAACAGGGCAACGTGAGCAACACAAATTGCAATGACCTCCTTAGAATAGTTCATGGTGCTTTCATTTCCAAGCACTCTTATTCTGGTGTCCCTGTTCATCTCACAGCTGTTTGAATGGTAGAGCAATAACTACACAAACATCCATATTTTTGGGCAAGTTCTGGGCTCTATTTAGATTATACATGCTATGTAGCAGTGTGTATTAGTGATGAGCGAATTTATTCGCCAGCCATGGATTCGCAGCAAAATTCCGCATTTTGCCATGTGTGAATTTTTGTGCAAAACTACGGCAAAAATTTGCTGCGGAAAAATTTGCAGACAAAACACGCCTATTGACTAATGTATTTGGGAAAAAAAGTCACCATAAGAAAAAACACCCATTGACTTTAATGCATTAGGACAAAAAAAGTCGCCATAAGAAAAAAAGGCCATTGACTTTAAAGCATTAGGACAAAAACGTTGCCATAACAAAAATGCCCATAGACTTTAATGCATTAGGACAAAAACGTTGCCATAACAAAAATGCCCATAGACTTTAATGCATTTGGAGTGAGAAAAATTGTCACGTGTAAAAATGCCCATTGATTTTTCACCACTTCGCAATTTTTTTCCCTCAGCACTAGTGTGTATACATCAATTTGAGCCGATTAAATGATTGCAAGCACAACTGCAAAACTGAGAGCATATTTTTATAGCTCATAATGGTACTTGCACCCATACGTGTAATTACTAACAAATGAATGCACTAATTCAAAGGACCACAAATTACCACTAGGCTGGAGGTGGAGATAATTCCAGGGACCCTTTAGCAAGTTGCATCAACAGACTGGGTTCAATCTCTTACCTGAGTCAGTTTGTCCTTTCCTAAATACATACAGTATAGGACTGATTGCATGAGAATCCCTTATTCCCCTAGGGGCAAGATATTATCCAACAGTTTGTTGGTAAATGGGTACATTGGTCCATTTGTGGGATGCCATTCTGTTAGTTGGGTGAAACTGAACATGAAACTTAAGACATCTTCCTTACCCTCACTTTATCACAAGTGCAATGGGGGATAAAATTAATCAACGGCATCTTTACTACCCATTGTCAGGGACCCAGAAACCCCTTTACCATGGAGTATCTGAAGCAACATCCATCAATGCTTTCACTTCTCATCCCTCCAATTACTAAACCTCTAAGACCTAGGATTAGGGAGGGTCCGTGACTTCTTTTATTTTATGGACCTTGAGGATTCCCATGCAATTGTTCTGCCTGCCCAGCCAATAATGGGGCAGGGAAACTGTAGCATCTGAAGGAAGAACTCTACTATGAGGCAGGGGGTAAAGGAGGGTCGGTGGCATCATTAATCATTAAGTTAAAAGTTCTGCATAGGGGAAAATTAGTTAATCAACAGGGGTTGGAGGAAGGGATGCTCAAACCCTAATATACTACAAACACGCTAAAAGCTTCTTTGTTGGCATTTATCATGTCGTAATAAAAGTATTTTGATTTGTACACTTCCAGATCACCTTCTAAGCCAAGTTTACAGATTTCTCAATCTAGAATCTAGGGAATACATTTAACTTAATATAGAAATAAAGGTATAACTTTGCTTTTGTTTGCAGATGCTGTAAATGCATAACTAGTCTCTTTGCTTCTATCCACATCAATGATGCTGATTCCATTACTGTAACTTCCACAGGCTGACATTATTTAATTATTCATTGATGCCTATTTACTTATCCTTGGAATTTTGTCTGGGCAATCCCCTAAAGGTACAGTGAAATCATATTTTTTCTGTGCATACAAGCAAATATTATGGAATCCTATGACAGTATGACTCCTGCCAGAAGACATTAAGAAGACTTCATTAGTTATGCCCCTCCAACATTAAATTCTGAGATATATAAGCGGTGAGATGAATTTCAAACAGGCCTTTGTTTATTTATAAACATGTTTATGTACATCATATTTGATGACTGACAATAGTATTCATTCAGCATAAGTGCAAAATTATACAGTAGATATTTTAAGATTATAACTTAATTAGCAACATAACCTAGAAAAAGTTACTCAATGACATTAAATAGATGAGACACATTTTACTGAAGAAGCTGCAAGTGGGGCAGAAGGGAATTGAATAATAATGGAGCAATGCAAAATAGGAACGCCACTAAAACAAATTGGAAACAATTGTTTTTAAACAGATCAATATTGACTGATTACTGTATTCAACAATATTTTGAGATATTACATTTTTTTGTTAGATATATACAGTAGCCACTGCAATTACATTATGCTTTGGCATAATCTATCATCAAGCCAGATTCTTACTTAAATTCATTATTATAAATTCATTATAATAAACTTTTATGTTGGATGCTTTGTATGGGAATGTTTTGACTATTTCAGACAGGGATCACTCTGATTATATGTAGACAAACAACATGCAACATATAGCACAGATTTGTTTATCTAACAGTATCTGAGCAAACCTAACAATCTGTATTGTGGTATGGTGTGAAAGATTCCCCTTACAAAGGGTAAATTCACTAAGCTCTGAAAATGCCCTAGCGACAGCTTCGCCAGGCGTATTTTCACCAGGGCTGCACAAATTCATGAAGATCCGAAGTTGCGCACAGGTTACTGAATGGTTGCGTAATTGTGCCAACAATAATACGATAAACAATCCGAAGTTACGCTAGCGATGCCTAATTAGCATTCGGCGTGCAGTTAAAGTACATTACACTACACAAGACCAGGGAAACTTAATAGAATTAAATAGAGGTCTTATATTGCCCTACACATGTCCACTGTATAGTTTAGGTGCCAAAAATTGTATGATCTTTTTCAGCCTATCACCCAGTAAAATGTAAAAAACACCAGCGTTTTTTGGAATTTAGAATCATTTTCAACTTTTTTTTTGACAATCTCATATCTACTTTATTGCACTTTGCTTGGTCTGAGCTGGTGAAGTAAAGTCTGGTGCAAGAGGTAACATTCAGTAAAATCCACAACTCAGTGAATTAGTGTAGTTACGTCCGTTCGCCAGAGCACAACTTCGCTTGGAATAAGGGTGACAGGCAAAAATGTCCAATGTCTAGTAATGCAAGACATTGGCTTGGGCAAAGCTGGGGTGTAGGAAATGCAGTTTTGCCATTTTTTGGGTAGTTCAGTAAACAATTAATATACCCAATTTAGTTTGTAAACCGGTCAAAGGCAACACTAGAATTCCAATCAAAAAGCAAACTTGTAGTATAGGTCATATCCAAAATACAATCATTTATCACCCAAGATGCTGCCAAAATTCTTATTCACTCTCTCGTCATATCAAGTCTAGACTACTGTAACTCTCTTTTAATTGGCCTTCCCCTCCAGAGACTGTCACCTCTTCAGTCCATAATGAACACTGCTGCGAGGCTCATACACCTTAGCAACCGCTCCTCCTTTGCCATTCTCCCTGCACTGGCTTCCACTACCTCTCAGAATCAAATTCAAATTAATGACACTGACTTTCAAAGCACTTCATAACTCTGCCCACCCTACATCTCTGAACTCATCTCTTTATACTCACCCAACCACTTACTACGCTCCTCTACTGACCTGCTACTCAACTCTTCTCTCATTACCTCCTCACATGCTCACATTCAAGACTTTGCAAGGGCTGCACCCCTCCTCTGGAACTCTCTCCCACGGTCTGTCCAACTTTCTCCCAACCTTTCTGCTTTCAAGAAATCTCTTAAAACACACTTCTTTTGAGAAGCCTACCCTCACTCTGCTTAACTACCAAACGCAACACCACATACAGTACCACATTTATCACCCACTTAATTCGATCTTGCCCACTCCCACACCTTGTGTATTACTCCCTTCCCTTTAGAGTGTAAGCTCTTTCTACATAGGGCCTTCCTCACCTTTTGTACCGGTATTGATTGTGATGTATGTAACTCCATATGTTCTATGTATATAATTTCACATTTACTTTACAGCGCTACGCAATATGTTGGCGCTATATGAATACAAGTTAATAATAATAATAATATAGGTCAGATAAAATGTCCTTTTCTACTTAATTACATGTTACAGTACATTACTTATAATACATTTGGTTTTCACTGCACTCAGTATAATTATACAATAAGGCAATTGTTTTATTTATGCGTTATTTACAAATGGTGAGGCATGTGTACCCACAGATGCAAGACCCACACACCTGATGAATACAGCACTTCCTGTGTTGGGCAGTGCTGCATTCAAGAGGGGCAGCTGCAGGAGGCAAAAAAGAAGAACTTACACTCGCACACTCTGGCCGTCCGAAGTCAAACGAACTCCAGGTGCTAGATGTTAGAGGAATTGGACAACCTCAAAAATAGCGTAGACACAGGACACACCAGCACAACATGGATAATTCTAGCAGGTTTAACCTTGCTGCAGCTGCAAGAGGCACATAGTCGTCCTTTCACCTAACTTGTGTTTCATACAGACATGCAAGTTAGAGAACCCAGCTGGTGCATGATGCATAGGTTCCTTTCCTGTGAGGTGTATCTTTCTATATACTGCATACATGTATTGTATAGAGTTCATTATATAGACCTTTTATATAGTGAAGAGTTTAAAAGTGATAAAATATGCATTGGGACAGCAAAGATACCATTTTATGGAGCAGGCTTTATTTGCTGCTTAGAGCACACAATGCAAATGTTATCATTTATTGTCACTAATCACTTCTGCTATCCCTAAAATATTTGCCCACAAATATCTGTAAACAAATGTTTAAAATACATTGTGTTTTTCCCAGTTGAATTCTTTATTGCACCAAAATATTTAGCCTACAACATAAACCCTAGATTTACCTTAAATACATAAGTTATACATATACCTGTTTTATTTCACAATACTTTGATAGAAGTAGACTCGTGGGACTTGAACTGAACAAAGTCAAGCAGCAAGTTGCATGGAAAACACAGTACAATCAGCCATATATAGCAATCAAAACTGGGGCAATTCTATAGGAAAAAGGATGGTTCCATATTTAACAATGACATGCTTGCATAGATTAAGTGAACTTTGCCCTAAAAAGCCCTGAATAAACTTCGATATATTTGGTTCCATCAGTTCCATTCATCAAGGCAAAACCAGGACACAATAACATCTTCACTTTAGATAAGGCCCCAGAAACCATCAGAAAATGTCAAGTTTTAATGTTAAGCAATATCTGATCCAGTTTTCAGCCTATAATCATATTCTTACAACTTTAAGGTCAGGTCCACACAGTCTGAATGGAACAATGAATCATTGTTCTTGTTTTTGATTAATGAAATACTGATCTAAACTTATATTTAAGAAAAAGTATTTTTCCTATCAGTACACTAAAAAAAGATCAGTGATGACATGTCATTTGCTAAACAAATAAGAGTACAGCTGTTGCAGGAGTCAGCTAACATAGTAAATCAACATTGTAAAAAAAAAAAAAAGTATTCCGGACCTAGAAAAATGATGGCAAAAGTATAAAACAATTCTATTTTATGCACTTGCTTCTTTTGTGAACTGCTGGTGCTTATGTGCAACTATATGCATTATCTTTTCTGCAAACCAGATGCACATATTAGGTATCCACATTCCATATGATATAGTACAGGTCTGGGACCTGTTATCCAGAATGCTCGAGACCTGGGGATTTGTGGATCTTTCCATAATTTAGTTCTTCATACCTTAAATGTAAACATTAAATAAACCCACTAGACTGGTGTTGCTTCCAATAAGGATTAATTATATCTTAGTTTGGATCAATTACAAGATAGTGTTTTATTATTACAGAGAAAGAAAAATGTGGATTATTTATATAAAATGGAGCCTTTCAGTGATTCGTAGCTTTCTGGATACTGGGTTTCTTCATAAATGATCCCATACTTGTTATAATGAAAAATTTTGTGTATGTACTATGCCTAGGTCCAAAATTTGAGGGTGTTACTTGTCTATTTATTAAAAGAATGCTATTAAGACCTACACTGTAGGATATAATGATAGTGGCAGTTCTGAGCAGACCCAGTTGCCCAGCGCTTTGTTTACAATGACTAATGACTGGGAATGGCAGTGACATGAGTTCATACTGCCAGAGGGTAGAGACTTAAAGATACAGTAGCACGTGACTGTGTATGTTTATTAAATATAATAATAGTGACGCCATTGATCAATACTCTCTACAAATGGTTATGGAACCCCTTAGTGACTCCTTATGTGTATAAATTACAATAGGATACATTATCCCCTGCCTATTTTATTCTATATATATATATATATGTTTTTTCAGTTATGTTAAACACCTTTACTAGCAACATTATCCACATAATGTAAAATGATATCTTTACTTCATATCTTTCACTTCAAAAAACCGTAGCAGTTGCTGGCTCATTACTAGAGCTCAATGTAACTCCCCCTGTCTCTTCACAGCGTTGGTCGAACTGATTTTTATCTCCATGCATGCTTTAGGTGACCTACATTGCAGTGTGTTTAAGTGCAGATGTTAGATGCACCACTTGCTGCGACACACTATTTAATTAAAACCAAATCCTTAATAGCTGTGCTAATGAATTGATAGTGGCAAGCAAAAAAAAAAGAAATTCAATGTTGCGTATATGAATATTATGTATTTTAATAACACCACCATGTAACATACTAGGATGTTTATTACTAATTACTGAGCAGTACAATTATGTTCTATCCTGGGGGCATTTATTGCATTTTTGACAAATGCTGGAATATTCACACTTTCATTGTGGCAAATAATTAGAAATGTACATGCTGAACTAATAAATACATTCTAGATTCATGAACAAGGTCATCAAATGGATGTAAGATGTAGCACAATGGCTAATTGTAGCCTTGCAATTCTGGGATACTGAGTTCAATTCCAAACTGAGAATTACAGTATATGCTCAAAATGTTGTCTGTGTGGCTTTCCTCTGGGTACTCCCACACTCCAAAAACATACAGGCAAGTTTATTGGCTTAATTTGGGGCTCATTTATAAACAGTGGGCATTTTTGCATCTGGGTAGTAACCCACAGTAACCAATGATTAGCTTTTTTTCAGCCAGCTGCAGGTTGAGCACTGAAAGGAATCTGTCTTTTCTTTATCAGCACTAAGGGTCTCATGGCTTTTCCACCCCTGGTAAATTGCTGATTGAGGCAAGTTTCTCAACTTGAGTTTATATAAAGCAGGGATCCCCAACCAGTAGCTCATGAGCAACATGTCGCTCTCCAAACACTTGGATGTTGCTCCCAGTGGCCTCAAAGCAGGTGATTATTTTTGAAGTCCAGGCTTGGAGGCAAGTCTTGACTGTATAAAAACCAGATGTACTGCCAAACAGAGCCTCAATGTAGGTTGACAATCCACATAGGGGCTACCAAATGGCCAATCACAGCACTTATTTGGCACCCCAAGAAAATTTTTCATGCTTGTGTTCCTCCCCAACTCCTTTTACTTCTGAATGTTGCTCACGGGCTCTTTCAAAGGTAAAATATAATAGAGTATGTAAGTAATAAATACAATGACTATTTACTCCTTCCATCCCTCTACCCACAAGCTGCCTGGTGCAGTACATTTATATACCTTCTAAGACACATCAAACTGATCTTACTTTTCTTTGTGGGTCAATATCAAACATTGCAATTCATAAACTCAAACAAGAAGAAAAAGCCCACCCCCGTGATGTCAGATTCTCTTCCCCACAGACACCAGTGTAAATCCTAGTCCAACAGTCCATCAAGTGTATACAGTACATGCCTCTCAACATTTGGAAAATAGAAAGAGGGACAAAAAGATTTGGAAAAAAAAATGTTTTTGACCATGTCCATTTTATGGCCACACCCGCTAAATACCACATTCATTTGACAGCATTTGGCAGGCCTCTTACTTAATTAAGTTTTAGAAACTTTGTATCTTTTTCTGGCTGTTCAGTGCAGGAGATCAAAGAGAAACTTGTGACTTTCTCAGTGACAATTCGGGATTGCAGGTTTAGTCTAAATCGCAACCAGGCCCGCGAAAAATGTTTGGGAAGTATGATTTTGTATACATTTCTCAATACAGTTATAACATTGTATACACCATAGGCCTCATTTATAATTCCCTTTTGCTGCCTACTTTAGACAGCATTCAATTCAAGAGAGGTGGGTGGAGCGGCATATCCCCAATCCAGTCCTCAATCCTGTCCACCCGTACCTTGAACATTCAGATGCGTAAGGTATGGAGCAGCATCGGGGCCCTGTCCTTACCATCTACTCTAACTCACCCCCTGATGCTGCACTTTGCACACAACACTACATTTTTGCAAAGAGCAGCAAGTCTGGGGGGGGCAAGTGAAGTGAAAATGCTTTTGCACACACTTTTGCACCTCTTAATGCTCTTGCACTTATGCTCCCCAGGGTCTTAATAACCTCTTATTACTTACTAATTATTTATGCAACCAATTACATAATGACATTCCAACAAAACAATGTTGAAAAAAATTGATTTTTGATCTTACCACCCACATCATTCTGGATTGGCACAAACACCAAGAACAAGCAGCAGTGATGGGCACTGAGTCAATGTGTTGTGAAGAAATAATAAAGAATATATTAATAAACAGCTTAAAATGAAGAAGCACCATTTTAGAACCCCTTTTTATAGCATTCAAATTGTGAGTGTTATCAGTAATACTGACCATTCCTACCCTTGCTGAGCAATTCAACACTGTTAGTCACCTGGAATTATACAGTAGAATCCCCATTTTATGTTTTCCAGTGGACCAGATAAAATGGTGTAAAATCTTTGAAAATGTAAAAATAGGGAAATATATTATGAGTAATATATAGGCGGGACCACACAAAAATGTAAAATAAGAGAAATTCAGTGGATCGGGGATGTAAAATTGAGGTTTAACTGTATTCTGACATTGGGCCAAATTTAGTGAGAAAAAGTTATCTTGTGGTTTATCCTGTGAAAACATATTTACAAATGCAGTCCTTTACAGATACAGAAACCTACACATTTATTTTGTAGATTGGTAGATTGCCTAAATACTAAGGACCCGATGACTGATTTATTCATCTTTGTATTGCCAGCAGACATTTAAGTCTGTTAAGACAGGCCAGAGTCCTAATTAAATATACACACACAAACACAGCTGTAATTAACAGAAGAACATTCAAATTATTAATAATTATAGCCATTTAAAGCCTTGGGAATGAAATTGGAGGGCCTAATTTAAATTTTAGTATCATCTTGAGATTTCAGTGCCTTGGGCCACAATTTTTATAAAAGGAATCTCTCACGATTTCATGCAAATAATGGAATAATAATTGTAGCTCATATCCACAACCTAGGGATGTTTGGATCATGCTTTATATTATAGATCCAGAGCCACAAAGGCCTGTTTTACTTTTACATTTTAAAATAGAGGTGTTTGACCTTTATGAAGTCTGAGCTGCTAGAAATCTTTGAGATTGCAGTGGATTTTCATAGATGTACAAAAGGCCCTAGAGGTTTTCTTTTAGCACTTCTATGCAAAGGTCATACTGCCACTTCTGTGCTTATTTGTCAATGTTTTCTTACATGGAGTCCTTTCAGTGCACCGACATACTTGGTGCAGGCCCGTAGTGCACATAGACACAAGGGAACCCAGGATGTTAATACATCCAGTCACACTGGCTGGGGTCAGGCAATCCTTCTATAGGCTGGAGTATGAATGGAAACAGCAAACCAATATTTGGCAAAAGAAACCTACTGGTCATTCCTTTCATACTTAGTGGAAAAGTTAAGCAAATGGATACAGAAACAAAATGTCTAGAGATGTCTAAATCTTTCACAATTGGTCTTTATTTTTAAAGTTTTTGAATTATTTGCCTTTTTAATCTGACTCTTTCAAATGGGGGTCACTGATTCCATCTAAAAAAATAAATTCTCTGGAAGGCTACAAAGGTATTGTTATTGCTACTTTTTATTACTAATATTTTTATTCAGACCCTCTCCTATTCATATTCCAGTCTCTTATTTATATCAGTGCATGGTTGCTTTGCTGACATTGCAAACTGGGGCTGCAGAATATCAAGCTAAATAACTTAAAAACTAAAAATAATAAAAAATGAAGACCAAACGCAAATCGTCTCAGAATATCACTCTCTACATCATACTAAAAGTTAATTTAAAGGTGAACAACCCCTTTAACTGGAATCCCAACATATTGCCTTTCCTCAACTATATTACAAGTTTGTGAATATATATATATTAGAGAGCAAAAATTCATAGAAAACAATATTTCTAATGGTAAAAAGAAGAAGAGACATCATTACCCTTCCTACACTCTTCCCTGACCTTTTTGAACATTGTCCTTCTGTTTCCCATTATTTCAGAAGAGCATTTGGTCTCAGCAAGTACCTTACCCACTAACACACCTACTGTATGTATGGTGGCAAACAGCGCTTCTATACATAGAACTGTATGTGGACCTAAGTTTGTAGAATCCAGGGCACAAATTCATTTTATATTACAATTGTAAATGAATAATTACTGGAATGAGTTCATGTTCCTAACCCTGAATGGACTGCAGCTCCCCAAATATTTATTTTATTATTCTGAGCATTTAACCAACTCCCTTGAAACCGCACACTTGTAATTGAAAGTGATGAAGTGGAATGCTGGAGCTTTCTCATGCGTAACTACTCTTTGTGGTGAAATGCCAATGGGAATACATGGTTTTGTGTGTGTCTTTTTGAATGAATAAATTAAAACTATCATATTACCATATCAGGTGCTTTATCAAATAACAATGCTTGATTTGGTAAATTCTCAATGTAAATAACAGTGATCATTGTCAAATTATTAGTTTAAAATATGAATCGCATTTCTATAAGGCAAATATACATTTGGATGTTAAAGGGGAGGTTAATACTTAAGATTTTAACTTTTAGTATAAAATATATGCTTGTTCTTAGCAAATTTTCAATCGGTTTTCTGCTTGTTTTAACTGTCAAATAAGGGTCAGACAATAAACGGATGCTCTGTGAGGCTAGAAGATATCTGCTGAAATTCCAACCTGGAGAGCTGCTGAACAAAAACCTAAATAATTAACAACCAACAAACAATAGAAAATGAAGGCCAAATGCAAATTTCCTCAGTTTCACTGTCTACCATATTAAAAGTGAATTTACATGTAAAGCACCCCTTTAAAGGAATTGTTCAGTGTAAAAATAAAAACTGGGTAAATAGACAGGCTGTGCAAAATAAAAAATGTTACTAATATAGTTAGTTAGCCAAAAATGTAATGTATAAAGGCTGGAGTGATTTGATGTATAACATGTCAGTCTGAACACTACTTCCTGCTTTTCAGCTCTCTTGGTTTACACTGACTGGTTACCCTGGTTACCAAGCAGTAACCAAACAGAGACTTGAGGGGGGCACATGGGTCATTTCAGTTGCTTTTGAATCTGAGCTGAATGCTGAGGATCAATTACAAACTCACTGAACAGAAATGTACCATGTGGCCCCTCTTCAAGTCGCTGACTAACTCAGAGTTATAGAGCTGAAAAGCAGGAAGTTGGATTCTGGCTGTTTTATTAGACATCTGTTCACTCCAGCCTTTATATATTACATTTTTGGCTAACTAACTATATTAGAAACATTTTTTATTTTGCACAGCGGATCTATTTACCCAGTTTTTATTTTTACACTGAACTATTCCTTTAAAACAGCTTCCTAATTCATCAACTACTGCATATTTATAAATTTAACATTCCCTTTACGAACTCCATGTCAGTACTTACTGGGTTAGCCCCTCCCCCTTGCTCCCATCAGAAGGACCCTCCCCAAGTCTTTAAAGACCGGCCACACCCACCGACCTGCGTCTTTTTTTCCTTCTCATTTTGCTGTCATCGGAAGCAAAAATGGTTTTCTTTTAACCTTGGGAAAGCATAGGCCTGCCCATAATGCGTCCTAGGGACAGGGGTTTTTGGTCCATGGGACCTTTTGTTCCCCAGCACTCGGCCTCGTATCCTGGAGTCTTCTGTGCTTCACTTCTGGATCAGGTAAGGCACTGGTGTGCAATGTTTGCTACTCCTGGTCTGCCTGTGTTTCAGTTGCATTCTGTATTGCTGTCAGAGCATTCGACGGCAAGTGCTTGTCCCCCCATCCGGTGTGCCCTCCTGACCTGCCCAAAAGGCGTCCAGGGGCAGTGGTGTATGTGGCCCCTACACACCCTTTATTTTTACGGATGGGCGAGGGAGGCGGCAGTTAAAGGGTCAGCCAATTATTAGGCAAATTAGTTAGGGGCCTGAGCCTTACTGCCTCCTGTTTTTCTTTTTGTTTTTCTTGTCTTTTAAATGGAGGACAGGTTCCATGGCCAGCTGCCTCCCTCAGCAGACTTTCCTAAGGTGGAGGTCATTTAAAAAAAAAAAAAAAATGCCTGCCTTATAGGTTTCAGCTAGAAACGGTACATGGCTCTGTTAGGCGATACCAATTATCCAATTTGCCTCTGTGTAACCACAGCAATTGCTTTGGTTACCTGCTTCTGCAGACAGCGCCTGAGTTTAATCATATGTATACATATATGTATATAGGTGTATGGGCCATCTGCATATATGTGCATGGCTAATGCATGTTGAGATAAAGCATTATTTTGGCCTCATGGGGCCCCTGTGCCTCCTGGACTCCCTGCAGCCGCGGGGTCTGCTTCTTCAGTAGTTACATCCATGTCTGTACCTGGAGGTCCAGACCCGATTGTGCCCTTAGCTGGATAGCTCCTTAGTCCCTCCTAAGGGCCATAGGTGGTGACTGCCACATAGAATTATGCATTGGCACATACTACTAATAAACCTACTGTCACATCACACCCCTCGGAGATGACTTTTGTTCAGTCACTAGGGTTGCATAACTAAGTTTAATTGTTATTAAATCTTGCCTATGAAGCTCTCCTGGCAGTTAGATTGCAGTGGTATAAAATATGGTACAGGCTGAACATTGCTGTTGTGGTTTAAGTCATACTACCAGCAAAGCAGAACATACCTGCGGCCCAAAAGCCAAGTTTCTGCTCTGTGTCTAGAAGACAGACTTAGTCAGTTGTCCATTTGTTTGTCTAGTCTCCTAGTAAAAAAAAAAAAAAAAAAAAATGGAGTATCCATGTTTTGAGGCTAGCTGTTCTGCATACCATATGGGTACTGATTTAGACTGGAAGCATCTAGTGAGTGTTGATTCTTCCCTCTCTTTATATCGGTGTCCTCCTGAACCACCAATATGGAATCTGCATCATCACGGTTACATACCTACGGGTTCTACCCATTTTTATTGCCTCACAACAGAACATCTTAAAGACTGTCTTAAAAATTATATCAGTCTCGCATTTCTTGAGGTGTGTGCACTTCTCTTACTTCTATTTCTTTGGTGCATAACTGGGGAAATTAAGTCATCGGTACCGAAATTGTCCCAGTTCAGCGTGTATAGTTCACCTGACTCAGTGTGCATAGTTCACAGTCTGCATGTTTCACCTTTCCCGGTAGGATGGTTCACCTTTCTTGGTAGGATGGTTCACCTTTTCCTTGTAGGTCTGGTTCACCTATCCCATTAGGTCTAGTTTACTGGACCTAGTATCCGACCCGGCAAGTCTCGGTCATCTGACCAGGAGGTTCATTCATTTAACACAGTAGGTCTAGTCTGGTGGATTGGAAGCCTTCTGATGTTACTAAAACATCCTTATGATCAGTCCAGTCCTAAGTACTTGAGCAATTGATGCCTACGCACATCCTCTGCATGCCCAATGGTGGGCAGCCTGGTACTCCATGTAAGAGGATTCAGCTACTTCTAATATAGTCAATGTGAGGAACACACTGACACAAAAGACATATGGCTGCAGGGCTAACCCCTGCCATTTTAATAATGCAGAACATTGAGGAAGTTCGCATGATATAGGATGGTTGAATTTCCTACATGTACACATGTTCCTTTGCTGGAAAGAGGAAATCTGATTGGTAAAAATCAAAACTGTCCACGCACACCCAGGCCCGCTCAAGAAAATGCTAACCCTGGTGCTCGGAAGAAAGGGGCTTCGGTAACCCCACAACTGTACAAAGGAAAAATTCACCGGCACACAGGTATTGCTGGCAGGGTGAAAAACCCTTGCTTTAAAGTTTAATGGTGCGACATGCAAATCTGATTGGTCTCATTAGACTCTGAGCATCTCTCCAGGTTACTCTACAACCTGTCTCTGTGACTCTTGTGGCTATCATAGTATTGCTTGGGTTATTTTATTCTGACTCTGAAATCCTCTAGGGGTTACCAGTTCTATGTCTCACAAGGCTATGCTCTGCTATCCAACCGGGGTTTTATTCTTCAGGTAATTACCCTATCTCCAAATGGCATTATCTTCTAGCTCAGGAGGTTGGTACCAGTGTTTCCATCGTAAGGATCATACAGGAGTAAGTAATTACCCTGTCTCCAACTGGCATTATCTTCTAGATCAGGAGGTTGGTACCAGTGTTTCCATCGTAAGGATCATACACGGAGTAAGTAATTCTCACCCCAGATAAGTTTCAGGTTCCCATGTCCCTGTTCTCTGGGTTTGCTTTCCAGTTAGAGCAGATCTAATTGCTAGCCAATCAGATAGTTAGGCATTATAGTACATGCCTCAAGTATGCCTCATTGTGCATTTTATGCCTGGCACTTTTGTTTATTTTCTAAACAGGCCACACATACAAAGGGGTCTGTTTGGGATTCTAACTCCTACGAAGTGTTTTTTACTGGTGCTTTACAAATCTACACTGAAACTAAGCATACATGTGATGGATGCTTTCTGGTGAGTAGGAGAGTAAGTACATGCCTCAAGAAGTACATCAAGTACATGCCTCAAGTATGCCTCATTGTGCATTTCATGCCCGGCACTTTTGTTTATATTCTAAACAGGCCACACATACAAAGGGGTCTGTTTGGGATTCTAACTCCTACCAAGTGTTTTTTACAGGTGCTTTACAAATCTGCACTGAAACTAAGCATACATGGAATGGATGCTTTCTGGTGAGTAGGAGAGTAAGTATTTTAGGGAGGGAGGTCTTCATCCCTCTCTCTCCTTTTCTTCTGGAAGAGTCAAGCTGTTATGGAATGCATCTTTTCCTCACCCTGATGCTGGGTTAACGTCTCTTTTTCTGGGGTATAGAGCCTATGATATAAGACTATTCTTATTCCTGTCACTTATTCTGGAGCTTTCACCGGGAATCTTAACATTCACTTATAGAAGTTGCATGATTGGTCTCTTCAAAGTCTTGCCATCTATGGCTACAGATTCTTGTTAAGAGCCTATTACCCTCCCACTGGGAAAATACTAGCTTGCTACGTCCCAGTAAGTACTGACATGGAGTTCGTAAAGGGAATAGGGAAGATTGTAACATACTTACCGTGATCTTCCTTTCCTGTACGAACTCCATGTCAGTACAGCCCGCCCTTTTTCAAGTGATTTTAGAAGCTTGTTACAAAGACGCAGGTAGGTGGGTGTGGCCGGTCTTTAAAGACTTGGGGAGGGTCCTTCTGATGGGAGCAAGGGGGAGGGGCTAACCCAGTAAGTACTGACATGGAGTTCGTACAGGAAAGGAAGATCACGGTAAGTATGTTACAATCTTCCCTATTTTTTTCCACAACTACAAAAAACCCTCAACCTTCAAAATGGGTCCCATGGATAACCTATACTAAAACCCACTATTCTGTTCTAATCTATATAATCCTACTTTCCTTTCCTATGTCTGGCATATCAAGGTCATACTACCTAAACACCAAGGGGCAGATTCACTAAAGGGAGAAGTGGCTAACGCTAGCGATTTTTCGCCAATGTTGCCACTCGCAGGGATCACCAATTCACTAACGGGTGCAGGTGCCAACTCGCTATCGAACGGGACTGTCGCTAGTCGCCAGGCGACTTTTCGATGACTTTATCATGTCATGCGAAGTGCTAAAAAGAAGCCAGATCTTCCCCAATCTTCTGTCACTTACATCATTTTCTGTGTGCTGAAAATGAATTAAAGTTCAAAAAATGCTGGTGACTTTTCCTTTTTTAAACGGGATTGGCTGCAAGAGTCCTAATTTATACTTTTTTTTGGTAACCATTTTTCTCCACATATTTTATAACATAGGAAACATTAATTTTACAGTGGACTCATGTGTAGGGCATTATATTAACTCTAAGCAAACAAACAAATGTTAGTGCAAGGCACTCCGGTACACCACAAATAGATCAGACCGAAAGATAAATAAAAATTGAAACCTTTATTGTACAAACATCTCTTGCCTGACGCATTTCTTGTTTCGTTGGTATTATATTAACTCTCTTGTCTTTATTTTAAGGTTCCCTGGACATGTGTAATAAAAAGTGGTAACTTCAAGCATTTGCACCAACATTTATAATAAAGGCCTCCATACAACTTTAAATTTGCCGCCCTATGCAAATTGACCTAAGCGCAAGATCACTACCGAATTTTCGGTGGGCACAAATGAACGTAAACGCATCTTCGCTATGAAATGCTCACACAGCCGAAGTAACCCTAGCGAAAAGTCGCCAGCGTTCGACGCCCATTACTAAAATTCCCATTTTAGTGAATTTGCGTATTCGTAGCGCATTTGCGCCTGACGAAGTGGTGCAAGGGGTGCAAAGCTGATGCTGGCGAAAATTCGCCCGTTAGTGAATCTGCCCTCAAGTCTGATGTAAAGGTTCTGCCTTCATGTCTGTATATCATGTAGATGTGAAGCTTAATGTTACTGCCTTTCTGTTGCACTGCAATATTGAAAAACTAGTGCCCCCATTTCTCCTTGACTACATTTTCCTTTTCCTCCTTTTCAATTAAAAATTGCTAAAATTCCAGCCCCATATGCAAAAAGTTTTTTCAGGTGCAGTAACCCATAGCAGCCAATAAGATGTTTACTTTAAAGGAGGTGACTTGTAAATGCTGCCTGCTCATTAGTGTGGTTTGCTGCGCCTGGTCAGTAACTTTAATTAATAGCAAGATTGAGTTGTTGCAATTACTATCCAAATTTATATTTCTTAATAAATTATTCAAACAAGAAAGAAAGGAAGAAACAGAAATATTAATAATGTCCATAAATTATTCAGAGTGGTTATTTTTATATGATCCAGGTAAAGTGAATACACTACTCTAAGGCCATATCTGTTCAAATAATAACACATATGTTAAATGAATTGTAATTTGTTTACCATATTTATTTTTTTCGACAGACAAACCCGCAGATGCAATAAAAGGCAGTACGTTTGCCCAGGAGCAGTAACACATAGCAACCAATAAGATGTTTGCTTTTAAACAGGTGACCGATAAAATTGTACCTGCTGATTGGTTGCTATGGGTTACCGCTCCTGTGCAAACTTAGCATACCCCCATAGACTTTAAGGGGATTATTTATTAAACTCCAAATTTATATTTTATTTTTTAAGAACTCGAATTTTTTTCAAGATTAATTAAAGCCCGATGCTGCAAAAAGCCTGAATACGAAATCCGCCATGAAAGACCTGCAGAGGTTGTGTATAAAGCTGGCCATACACGAGCCGATAAAAGCTGCCGACAGAGTCGGCAGCTTATTGGCCCGTGTATGGGGGCCCCCGACGGGCTTCCCCGATCGAGTTCTGGCCGAAAGTCGGGGCAGATCTCGATCGGATGGGACTAAAAATCCCGTCGGATCGCAGCCGCATCTGATCCGACCGCCCGTAAAGCCACCGTTAGGATCCAATCGTTGGGCCCTAGGGCTCACGATCGGATCAGCCCGATATTGCCCACCTCAAGGGTGGCATATCGGGGAGAGATCCGCTAGTTTGGCGACATCGTCAAACAAGCGGATCTCTCCATGAATGGCCACCTTTAGTCAATGACAGATGTCCCGATCCTAATTGGAAGTGATTATGGTCTGCGCTGGATTTAGCCCAAAAATCTGATAATTTTGGGCTTTTTGGCAAAAACCCGAAAAAATCTTACGATTCAGGGAAAAAGCCAGAAAAAAACCATACAATTTTTCAGACATTGTTTTAGGGTTTTTTTCTCCGAACTGATTAATCTGCGCATTTTAAATAATGAGTAAGGTCAAATCAGGTATGGGAGTTTGGTCGTGGTTTTTTATTAAAATAATGAGAACCCTCTATATGTCTGTACTTGCTTTATGTAAATACCAATAAATCCATTGATATTCAACCAAAAAACACACTTATGTACCAACATAATTACAGTAAAAAATATATAAATAAAAATATCAAATACTTCACTGAGGGCAAAGTTATTATAGTGAAACATCCCCCAATTTAACATTTCCCTCCATTTTACATACATTTTTTTGTAGTTCCACTCATATATTATAAGTAATATATTTCCTTGATTCTAAATTTTCCAACTTTTACAACAACATAAAATCAAAGTTCTACTGTATAATAATGGCTGCTCCAGTCAGTACATTTCCATTATGCCGTGTCACTGTTATCACTTTCAGTTGGGAATGTAATTTGGGAGAAATTGAAGAATGGATGGTTTGAAAGACTTTAATGAGCTTAATTTATGGGTTTGTATCGTTTTTGTCTTTGTCACTATATCATTTAGACCACAATGTACATCCATGTATTTCAATTAAAATAAGAAGCAAATAATTCATGCTAATCTCCAAAGAAATATTTACAGAACGCTATATCCCTTTTACTAACTCTACACCCAGAACTGCTGGTTCATACCGTAGCCTCAGTCAGCCTACCATGAGTGACTCATAGATCTCTACTGTTCCTCTGTGATGTTCTATTTTTAGATGAAGGTGTTTGACCAATATTTCTGCATTATACTGCACCAACATTGCACATCACACAAGGTATTGCTAGGCTTTGGGGTTAAAATAAATAAGTTGCTCAGTTGGCACAGTGAAAAGTAACAACTGTACAAAAACATATCGCCATAAATGGCAGGGTAGGCTTCCCATATGAGTGGGGAATCATAGTGGATAATACTGCACTCTGTACTGTTCACATTAACGTATTCTGAATATTACTGAATATTATCGACCTTTATCTAATTTGATGCACAAAATGTATTGCTAATAGTAATGCTGGTGGTAATATGTTCTAAAGATTATACATATGTATACAAGAGTGTCAGAACTGATTATATAGCCAGATTGTATTGTACTGTATTTGAAAATGTACATACACACTGTATTATACACTACAGTATATACGTCATTTCTACTTTGGCTTGTTTTTTTTATTTTTTATCAAATCTGCAGTTTTATGGATGATTTTTATTGTTTGTGGCATAGGAGCTGCAGCATGTGCAGACATGACTAACTTGACTTGAGTTTCTGCTATTCCTACCCGGGAGGGATTAATGACCTGTAGAATAAATAAATCCAGTTACATTGCCCTTTGGTTGGTGACTTGCCTTTTCCCCCCTGAGAAGTGGTTAAAATAACAAAACACTTGTGGTTCCTGCCTCTATATCTTCCACCTGCTCAGTTCAACTGCCTTTGATGCCTGTGCACTAGAGTTCTTTATTTCACTTTTGTTAAATTTAAACAGATGCATGTTCAATGGAAATACAAATGGCTGAGCTGCCTCCCCACAGTGATTCCTCTGTTCATTGACACCTCCTATATAATCAACAGATATTTCCCCTAGAGCCTGGGAGCTACATGGCAACTGTGATAGAGAAGGTGAACTCAACAGTCATTTTGGAAAACATAATAAATTGTCAGCTCTGTGTTTCTTTTATGTCCAGTACATGTGAGTGCACAATACAAGTATTTTATTGTTGATGCATTGTGAGTATACTGTAGCTGATCTTCAAGAAAGAAACACATGAGCTTCAGGATTCACATATATAAACAGAATATCTTCTTCAGTCTACTATATGTACTATTTTTGTTTGTTTCATTTATAAAATAATTCAGTGCTTTTGCTTTTAATATATTTTTTTATGTTGCCCTGTATTTGGTATTGTTTGTATAATACTAACCTGTTATGGTAATTATACTACACTGTAGAGTGTTTTGGTTCCTTATAGACATTTTACTATACCGGCTCTTGTGTGCTTTGTTATGAGAGTAAATGCTTGTGTATGTCCTGTCAAACTAATTATAGTTCTTAGATGTTTTGCTTTGTTTGCTCCACTTTCCCAGGCTCTGTGTCTTTTATGGCCCAAGAGTTTCTTTGCATGCCGTAGCCCTTAGATTAGGCTTTTGAATGTTAATAACCCAAAGACAACAACTATATTTCATAATGTCTAACTGCCCCCAGCCACAGCATAAGCCTCTGGAAAAACAATCTGTATTTCATAAAAGCAGAAATTCGTAAGAACCTGAGAAGAGTGTTTCTGGACACTTTCCAGATATTTACATTGGATTCAACTTGACTGCAGAGATTCGTCATTTCTATCCCTTCAAAAAAATTGCTGATCTTTCACTGGTTCATAAATGGCGAAGCAAAAATATGGAGCAGATTTATGAAAATTTGAAAAGGTTGAATCTCTGTGGATAACCAGCCGGTTGAGTTTTATCACACTCATTAACACTTTCCTGCCTGTCAGGTAAATCTTGAAAGTAATTTAACAAATTCGCACATATAGCAAAGCTGACATTGCCAATTTGTCACAAATGATCTGACCACTTTGTGCAGCGGGGCTTTTCTTTTGTGGGTTCACTGCTCCTGCTGAACTATGGCACTTGATTCATTAGTTAAATCCCTGAAGAAAGACGAAAAGTGCATTTATTTCAACACAATCCTTGTATATCAGGACTTTATGTATAAGTAAAAATCATTTTCCAGAAATCAGAGCCGCTTTGAATTTTTTTTTTTAATACTTGTAAAAAAAAGAAAATTTAGTACTTTGGGATTTTAACTTCACACTTGGAATGAATCAACTGCTAATTATCTTTTACTCATTTAAAATGTAAATGTATGAAGATCAAATATTCATTTAATTTTTACTCATGGTGATGTCATTTCTGCATAGATTTACTGTATTTATTATTGTGTGTATCATGCCGTGTGTTGCTCTATCTTTAAAATAGTCTCACCCCATACACTTACCCTGAATATGCTTTTTATGAATTGACAAACCTTGGAACTTACAAGATGTATGCTGTTGTTTTGATTACAGATCTGTGGTTTATTTGATCCCTTGACAATTTATACTCAATTTCAAACCTATATTTTTAACCCATAGTGTATGCACTTAATTCTAGAGTGATCAAGGTTATGTGATGTTTTACATATAGCATACCTCCCAACATTTTGAAAATAAAAAGAGAGACAAAAAAGCTGTTGCATGCAGTACGCCAATTTTTTTTTTGACCATGCCCATTTTTGTGGCCACACCCCTAATTATCAAGTTCATTTTACAAAATTTGGCAGGTTATGAAAGTTTGAACATATTTCTGTGTTTTTTTTTTTTTCAGTTATTACAGTTTTGCTAATGAAGGTGAATTGCCCTTTAAGCTGAGTCTAACTTCTCCCAAGAGACCTGTTATCTTATATTGTTACAATTACTTATTTGCCATCTCAAAACTGTTACAAAAGTATCTTATCTGCAGCTGTGGCTGTTCTGGGCTCTCTGCCAAAAGCCAATTAAGTTAGAAACATTGTTTCTTTTTCTGCTTGTTCAGTGCAGAGAAAATCTGGACTTTCCAGTACAAACGAGGGACTGCGGGTTGAGCTTTCAAAAAGAGGCACTGTCCCTCTAAAAACGGGACAGTTGGGAGGTGTGATATACTATTGGTGGGGCCCCTCTCAAACTATTGCGTTGATTTTATGGGATAGAGATTGTTTTAATCATCTAGGGTGCCAATATGTACATAATGTTTTGTATATATAATGTTTATCATTAAGATTATTATGTATTCAATATTCAATATGCAGCATTCTACCCGAGCAAGAAATAGTCTCCAAATTACTGGGGGTTTTTTTTAGTACATTTATGCTTGTTTGTAACACCACGCAGTTTGATTAAATTAAATGACAATTGAAATTGCGGTGCAAAGCTTACTTATTGTGTTTCAGTATGAAACTTAACATTATTAGATCCTGTGATTGACAGAAACCTTTCTGGGATAGGTTAGATCAGCATTGACCTGGGGGGTCCAAGCCGATATCTCAGGGCCTCCCACACACCTGCCAGGCCCCATTCGCTGAGTCTTCTACATGCTGACGGTGCAATCATCTTGCCCACACATGTAACAGCTTTTTCCTTTGCAGTCCCCCTTTCCCTGGGCGGTCACGGGGGGGTCAAGGAAAAGGGGGGGGCCAGACCGCAGGGTCCATTTTGTCTATAGCTGTCAAATACCCATCCCGCCACTTTCTTCTTTGTTAAATTGACACGTTCACGCCTGAGTAAGCACACAGTGGGGGTTGAAGGGCCCTCAAAAAATTTGTGTCGTGGGGATGCAGCACACTCTTGTTACACCCATGGGTGTCAGGTTGACCCATTTAAAATCTCTGTGGGACTAAGCTTGGTAGATGAGATGTGGAAGAGGAAATAAGATAATGAATAACAATTAAATGTACAATACAAAGGTGAAACCCAATCTGGATAAAGATGCTCCTGTGGTAGAACTAGTTAAATTCTTAATTCCCTGGCAGAGAACCAGTGCACAGCCATTAAGAAGTATTCCTTTTCAAATCGAAATTTTAAGATATCTATGAAACAGCTTTCTGGGCTGTTAAGCTAAGTTCTTGTATGTTAAACTATAGACCAAGCATTGATCTTTTAATGGTAATCCATTAGCAATTATAAATATGACCTCACCTAAAGTAGGGACTTAACCCCTGACTATGAGCCCATAAGTAATGTTAGTTGATTAAATGATCAAAAAGTATTATTAAAAAGGTAATATTTATTCACAACCATGCCTCTGTTAAAGAATCAAAACCAATTAAAAACATAAGGTAGGGGGAGGGATCCCTCTTAGATA